>OMKZ01003593.1:18008-39393 GCA_900302535.1 Neoniphon sammara
CGCAGACACTGTGGACAAGGTTGAGAGAAACAAGAAGAGTGTGTGTGTGTGTGTGTGTGTGTGTGTGTGTGTGTGTGTGTGTGAAGGGTGAAGAGGTTGAGACATGGCGGTAGGGTCAGGCTTATAAGATGTGGGGGTCAGCGGCAAAGACCAGCTGGGGTCAGGCCTGTAATGGGAGCCATTTTTCATAAGGCGCATTTCTCATCACGGTCTCCGAGGTGGTGACGAGTGTGAAGTAGTGAACTGCTGGAAATGGCATTTCAATGTGTGTAACCTCTCGCCTTGCAGTGTCCCCTCTTGACAGGGAATGGCAGGTCCTTCTCATCTCTCTCAGGCTGGCTCATATATCACTCACGGCTCTCGGCCACCCCTCCGTCCCAGGAGACGCAGTCCTGAGAGAGAAAGAGAGGGAGCGGATGTGGGTGGACTGCTCTTCAATCTAGCAGCTACTCAACAATCAGCCGCAGATCTATCACTGTCCCTAAAGTAATTTTGAACCTAGTGACTCACACACACACACACGCATTCCCTCTCTCTCCGCTATGGATGAATTGTAGGTGACAGACGATGAGCTCGTTACGCCTTAAACACTTTAAAAAGGCATACAGACTCTCTTAAATGGTGGATCAGTCCAGCACATAGACCAGATCCTCTGAACTGGCTGAGACGGAGAGAAAAGAGGCGACATAAAAATACTGCAGTGCTATTATCCTCCATAAACCAAGACAATCCAGCCACTTGGTGGCACTAGCAGCCAAAATCAATGAGGGAAAACAGAGAGAGGGGGGAAGCGTGTCTGCATATAACAGATAGAGCTATATGAATATTCTGTTTTCATAAGGTAGCATTAGCCATGAATATTTTCAACAGCGTGCACAGGCCCATCAAAATAAATCATGTGCTGCAAACATCTTGTTAAAAGATGAATATTTCAGTTTTGTGCCGGGCTGTAAAAGCAGCAAGGATTGCCATAAACACTGTGTGCAGCCTTGTGTGAGGCTGAAAGTGCGGAGAGGGGGGTTTGTGCACTCGCTGAAACAGTAACAGCCGTACACACACCACGGTAATATGTCCTGTGTGTGCCAGTGTCGCCCTGCCGTTCGGGTTATTCTTCCTGGTGCCTCTGTGTGGAGGGCAATTAAAAGTAAAACAGCTCTGAGGATGCAGGTGACCGTAGTCTGTGATTCTGGTGATGCTTGAGCCTAAATGTCATTGGCCAGAGTGCAGCAGGTTAATTGAAGGGCCCCTGTCATCATGGCCTGCTTCACTGAGCCGTTTCTCGGGAGGTCGGAGTGAGATCTGTCCTGAAATCTGGTTGGCTAGAGCAGCGCCCCGACCCCTTTACAACACACTTAACAAACCCACTCACGCATACACAATTTTTTTTTTTTTGCATCTGTCCTCATCTTAACTACATCTTCTGTCTGGGTTTTGCCGCCGTGCTCTTCACTAATAATCATTCATTATTTTGTGTCTTGAACAAACAGAATGCAGGAAATGTTGAGGAAGCTGTGTTGTCGAGTTTTTCACCCTGATTTCTGTGCTACTTCACAACCATCTAGACCTTTCCTTAACACTGATAGATGTGGGCTTAAAAGTCTTGCATAAAAATAGAATTCTTCTCCACTGAAATAGTAGAGAACTGTATCAAATATCTTCCTCGAAATGGAGTCATTATTTTATTGTGCATTGCAGATGAAGTTATGTTATGACACTGAAACTAAAAATACACGTGTATCTTATTTCTCTGGTGCCTACATTGTAAATGAAGGCTTTCAGATAGATAGATAGATAGATAGATAGATATTCAGTGTCAAACTACATGTGAAGCTCAGGTCTAGCTCTTGCATACTGTTAGTCTTTTCATCAGAAGCTCAGACAAATGTCTAACAAATGTCAAACAATAAATGTCAAACAATCTCTTTAATCCAACAAATTTAAAATATAAACAAAGCCATTAATAGGGCAACACAGGTTCCACTGCAGTCAGAGTTTGGGGATTTATAGACTTGTATTCATTGACATTTTCATAGTGTCATTGTGGAGTCTGGCAAAGCTTTTCAGGATAACCTTTTAATTGAAGCCACCTCGATTAATATCTTCCCAATTCTATAATCTGTCCCAAGTCAATATTGAAGTTGTAATGTCCTGCAAGTTTTCGTTCCATCTTTGCTCTGGCACACCTGGTCCAATTAAGGGCTACACGCTTTCATGTGAGCCCGGTTCAGGTACATTTGTTTCTATCGCTTAACCAATCAGCGTTAAGCTTTTAATTAATTGCAGCAGGTGTGCGAGAATGGAGGTGGAACAAAACCTTTCAGCACAAAGGCTATTTGAGGACGGGATTGCGAAACACTGACCTACACAGATGCAACAAACAGAATGTGAAGCGTAAAATATGTTTTTGCACGTTGCGTATTGCTCAAACTCTGCACTGGTAATCAGTCTGAGGCTGTACCTCATGATAAATATTAAATGTATCATCTTTCCCTGCCAATGCCTGAAATGTCCAGCACAGGTGTTTGTGCACAACTTTGGGGACAATTGGCTAACTGCAGGCGATTTCGAAACAGGAAGTTGGTAATGACTGCTGTGTCCCGAGTGCACCTTGGGTAATAATCAGCACTCGTTTGTCATGATAGCAGGTAAATAGAGCAATGTTCAAGCACAGCCACAATAGTCCTCACAGTGGGACACCGGCAGCAACAGCGGCCCACGATAATTTTTCACTTGTTTTTATTAAGCTTACAGGCATTCCACTCTCCTTTAGTGGATAATTAGTGCTTTCAGACACAACAGCAGAAATACAGGGAAATGAAAAGGGCAAGACGTGATAATACTCTGGTGCAAGAGCTTAATTCAAACTCTGGCAGTCTTATACATAGTGGCTGCATGAATGTACTAAACAATGCATTATTTATTTATAAAGATATTGTATAGCAGCATTGCCTACGCCCCCTCCTTTTGTTGATTGTTTGTGGAAAAATAAAAAAAATAAAAAAGTCATTGCTGCCAAATTTACTGTACTATAAATTTAATAAGGCGGCAACAGTGGAAGTACGACATTATTGCTAAGAGAAGTTTGTTGCCTGGGCTCTTGCTGGCTGGTTATGAAATGTACAAAGCCAAAGCCCCAGGCAAAGTCTCTCTGTTGTGCTTGCCATCTCAGTGAAGAAACTCTGAGATAAGACAAATGGTTCAAATGACCTTTGAAAAGATCACCATCTCTCAGTTTGCCTCAGAGAGAGAAAGCAAGAGGAGAGAGAGGCTATTTCTATATAGTGAGGGATAAAAGTGGATCCCCAAACTGTGTGAGTGTGTGCCCTATTCGTCTTCCCTCTCTGAATGCTTTCTGCTCCATTTACACAAGCTAAGTTTATTTGTCCCTGTCTAGGACTCAACTGTAGCAGCAAAACCCAAAACCAACATGGGGAGGGTGGTCAATTTCAAACAAATTCAACCAGGTTTCATTGCTGAAAATTGCTGTGATTTTTTTTTTCTCCTCCTGAACTCCATTATAACAAAGAAGCAGTAGAGTCCACGTTCACTGCAGATGGTCTCATCTGTGTCTTTGTGTCGTGGCTACGCTGCACAGCTAGCTGCTAGCTCTATGGGCCACATGGGCCTTTCATGGTGCTCATTACAGTTTGGTCTTGAGAGAGTCCTCTGCTAGCTAGCTCCGAGTTGCGCGCCCACTCCCACGAGCCATTCATCTGTGTTTAAAAGGCCTGCGAAGCTCTACAGCGCAAGCAGTGACATGTCGTAACAAAAGCGGCGTGAAGAGTTGACAGATGTTTAAAAGATATATAGACAGAATGAGAGGAGAACAGAGGTATCGCTCAGGTGGATGTGGCTGTGCGAGAGAGAGAGAGAGAGCGAGCGAGCGCGGGCTGCTTTTCGGTTGTGTCCCACATCAGTGACACGAGGATAAGATAAGATGGAGCTTTGATGATACCTTTGCATGGAGAAATTGGGAATATTCTCTGCATGTGTTCACACAGTATCAGAGGGAAATCTGTGAAAGTGTGACAACCACTTTGACAACCTGTGGACACTAAACGAAGTACCTCACTTCCTCTTTTCACCTTGAATCTTATATTTCCCCTTGTTCCTATCTGCCTCTTCTGCTTGCTCTAACATTCTCTTATCTTCAAGCAAAAAAAAAAAAAAAAAATCTTTTACCTTTCTGCATAGCTCAGTTACCTAGCCCTTTTTTCCTTACATGACCATGCTAGTGGGAGAAATATTTCCATGGTTCTGCTGTCAGGACAATATGGGTTTGACTTTTGAACTCATTATGATTGGTTGCTCCATGCAGAACGGCGAAGATCTACGCATCATCCTACTGTTGCGCTCATTTTGAATCACTCTAGATAAGCGCGTCAGCTAAATGCCAAAAATGTAAATGCAGAATTGTAAATGCCAGTGAAACATTTACCATCAGCCTAACAGGAATTCCATGTCAAGTCTTACATTTGATACGGCTGCAAGAAAGCATTTCCAAACCATATAATGCATTAGACCCCCCCTAGCTTAAAATCTAAAATGGCTTGTATGCATACACGATGCAACTTTAATTAAAGTTTAGCAACATCAACATCTTCATTGATATTCCATTAGTTGTTAGGCGTGTGTGTATGTTATCTGTCGGGGTCGGAGGGTGATTCGAGATGAAGATGAAGAAAGGACAGCGGTATCACTTGTATCCCAATTAGCAATATAGTGGCAAGTAGAAGTACGGTCTTTAACCTTAGCAGAGCTTAATCAGGTAATTAACGAGTTGGGAGAAACTGCCTATCTAATGCTGCCCTCTTCCAAGAAATATTCCCTCTAAAACATCGCCTAGACTCCATGTTTTCTAAGACCAAGACATCATTTGTGACCTTTAAGGCAATGAGGGTTTGCTACCTGCAGCATTAGTCTTTTATTTAGCCAAGCCCTGTTCTAAATGAATGTCTTATTGTTATTCAGTCTGTGTGTGGGTATGTGTGCTCGCTTGCATACATGCTTGTGGTTGTGTGTGAAGCCATAAACATCCGGCAAAGATGGTGGATAAAATGAGTGAGAGTGGACTTAATTGTGAGAGCCTGGCAACATCTGCTTGACATCACAGTACTCCTGTTTTCCTGCAGTGGACCCTTCACTGCAAGATGCCATGAGCGCTAACATCGAGCTTTCATTTGTTGAAATTAGACAGTGTTATTTATTCTCAACAATGAATATCTTTGATGAGAGTTGAAAGGCGGTGTTAAAAAGTAGGAAATCAATTAAAGTTTACCATTTTGACAATGAAGCCACTCTCAAATGAGCCTCAGAAACACAGTCTTTTTAAATAAAGTCAATTTTCTTCAACAACCATTGATCAAAACAACATGATTTTTGTACACAGAAACTTTCAGCTTTTGGAAAATCTGGCTCGCATATGGTCTTAGATGTTTATGCTCATGTTTCCCATCCATGCCAATAAGCACAAGCAACAAAATAATATGCACTGAACCTTCTGGCTTGCCATACTAATCTGCTTTCTCTGCTCTGTGGGTTTCCCGCCTGACGATTGCTATGATGGAGTCGTGTCAGGAAGTGGACACAGAGTCAACTGTCTTTGTCTTTTATCTGCTGGTTTTGTATGTGTGTGAGTGTGTGCACGCATTTCCTCCACTGTCATGAGCCAGGGTCGTTTGCTCGTGGCTGGATAGCTATTGTACCTGCTGCTGGTCTTCAAGCTTCAGTTGCAGGACCACAGTCTCTGTCACTTGGACATGCCACACATCAAGCTGGCTGAGTGACTGTTTACAACAGCCTTGGTTTAATTGCTCATCAGATTATTGGCTTAATGATAACACATGAGTGATTGAAAGGGACATATGGATTCGGACAGTGGCTATCAAAAGCTGCCCACCGCAGCTTTTGATGGCCACATCTATGGTGCTTATTAGCTAAACAAGCTGAGGCCTATTTAGCAGTAATCAGCTGAAGCTCTGTGGAAGATAAAAATCTGCCGGGAGCATTATTTTCCCTTCAGCCTTCAAGAGTGACAGGCCTATTATACAGTGCATGGAATTTATGAGATGATCATCTTTGATGGCCTGGATGTCCGTCGTTCATGGTAATGTTTTCTGTGGTAATGATGCTTTCCTCTCTGCCTTAGACCGCAAAACCCGCCATCCCGCCATGACTCCATCTCCCTGCTGAAAAGTGATTGTTGACGGCTCCATTAAGGGGCGAAAAAATATTTTCTTTTCCCTCCTCGCTTCCCTCCGCTCAGAAGCCTTATTTTTGCTCGTCGGCCGAGCTTATTTATGTTGTCCTCTTTAACGTGGGGATGCATCAGGTTTGAACTTGTCGCTTTGATGGGGACAGGGGTGATTTGGAGCGACCTTGATACAACTTCCACAGATGAGGAATATAATGCCGCTGTGGGATCTTACAGGGAATCAAAAGCCTTGGTGTGGAACACTGCACACTGACTGTTAGTCATTATGGCTACCTCATGAGCAACCCACGGATCTTACATCGATCAGTGGTAAAACCATTATATGTCTTATGAGGAAACTGACATGATATGCCAGATTTATAATGATGCATTAATTACATATTATATACCTCCAGACAGGTACTACCTCTCATTTTCTGTCTCAGACCATGCTCGCTTGAGGCTCACCAGTTGCAATTTCAGTGTTAAACTAACTCTTAACACTAAATCTTGTTTTTATTGAATCTAGGAACCTATAAGACTGCAGTGTTGTGAGATTATTAACCATTACTTGTGTGATTATAACACCCAAGACACCTGAGGGTCGGTTCCCAGAAAATGGATTAAACCAAGTCCTACATCTTTTTTATTCTATTTTATATATTACATAATAATTACACTAGGGCGCACCATAATGTTTTGAAAAGTTTTTTTTTCTTTGTTCAAATAAACCTGCTGTCATAGCCGCAGGTTTTGCCATAATCATCGTTGACAAGCACCTCATTTTAAAAGGTGAAATTCCCCAAATTCCCCATCAAATCTGGATTCATCTGAATGTATTTTGAGATTGCAAAACAATTATGAGAAGCACCATTTCTATGTTTTGTGGCGTCATATTACAAATATGTATTAATGGCTCACAAATGTATTTACTAATTTTGAGGATTTGAAAATTGCATATTCTTGGCTTTATGCTGTGATGCAGCAATTTTACGTCTTTAAAAGTTTGATTCTGTCAGACATGACCTGTTGGACTACTGCTTTGATGTTTTATTTATTTTTATTTATTTATTTTTTTCCAAAAACACTTAAGCAATGCGAGTGAAGATGAGGTGAAACTTGAGTCATTGACAGAGATCACAAAGGTAGTATTGTAATTTTGGCTACTGCAACAATAATTTTCTGCCAAAAAAAGAAAAAAGAAAAAAGAAAAAGAAAAAAGCCAGCAGGTTAGAGCACTGGGTTTTAATTTCAGCAGCACATATTTTGACTCGGGGAGTAAAACTGCTCAGATTGTAGGGGTCATTTCTTTGCACGTTCCCTCAAAACAAAACACCAAAAAAAAACAAAACAAAACAAAAAAAATACATTGACCTCCGTCATCAACATTCATGTATTTCAAATTGAGTTTGTTACCGCCGACACAAACAACAGATAGAATATGGAATCTGACCACTGAGGTTTGTATCTTTTGACACACGTTTTCCGCTGTGGGAATTGTAGCAGTAATTGCTTTTGAGGGGTCCCTGATCCATTTGCACTGCGCACCGCTTTCCAAAGCCGGAAACATGGTTTGTATTTGACACATGTCCTCTTTCCAGCCTCTTTTATGTCTGAACAGTCTTTGTGATGATGTTTATTTGGGAGAGATGTTGCTTTTGAGTCCGGACCCTTGGGGAGGGGAAATGATTTAAAAGACAGGATTCTTTATCTGGGGCTTTCATGCTTACTCTCCTCACTTCTCCAACAACACATTTTGTGATCTGCTTTCAAGACATCGCTTCAAAGATTTATGACACCAAAAAGTTGTCATAGACTCCCCAAATTAAGTTTATAAACAGAACTTCCAAAATCCATTCAGCCTTGTAAGAGGCAAAGAATGAAAAAATAAATAAAAAACACAAACCAATAATCTAATAATTCTTCCTGTGAAGTTGTTATGGCATTGTCTTTCCCAGCAGTGTGCACAAACCCTTTGTAATCATGCCAAACATTGAGCCATGCAGGCACAGAAGAACCAGACACTATAAACACTTGAATTACAATCCAATATCCTCTCTGTTCTCAGCTTTGGATCCTGAATATGGAGGTGCGTGCTGCAATTATCCTTCTTTGAAATATGAACGGCAAATAGCACAAGCAATATTCTTAAAGCATGTATTTGTTTTTGGCGAGGTCCCTTAGCTATAGGGAATTCATTTAGGCTGTATATGAAGCACGGGCAGGAAGTCTTGGAGAGCGGGGAAAGGGAAGGGGCTAATCAAACGTGCCTGCTCTCTTGTAGTGGGTATCGAGTGGCCAGATCAGCAGCATCCAATCAGGACCCTGATCAGGCTGCCTCTTGGAGCTGCTGCACGATGTGAAATCCAGCGGCCATCTCTCCTTTTCTGATTTACCTGATTTCCATCTGTCTTGGTCCCAGGCATCACTTACCAAAGCTACCTTTGTCTTTATTTCTATCCTCCTTTATTCTTACCCCATGGATACTTTTCTTAGGGTGGTTTCTCATGTTTGCCTGGTCCGATCTCAGTGTTAATTTTGACAGGTACTTGAATTTCAGCTTTAGTCTTAGTCATCGTTTGAGCTATTTTTTGTTTGTATTTGTCAGATTTTAGGCATTTATTTGAATTGTCTGAGTCAGGTTTTACTCAGAAGCACTTCAAATGACAGGACATCTTTTTTTGTTCAGCAGACTTTAGTCTTTTCATGTCAGTCAATAAGCAATTCTCTAAAATATGATGGATGACAATAGTGTTTGAAGGGGAAAGAAAAACAGCTAAATTTTAATGTTATCGTTATTAAGGAAGAAAAAAGCACATACAATCCAAAAAAAACCAACTTGATAGATACTTGATAGATACAACCCTTTTGCAAGCATGCATAGAAATTACGCGAGAGAACATGGAGCAGGTGCCACAGTTTAAGTTTGGTGAACCCGACAGTCACCTAATGAACCTGCATGTGTGATAGTTTCTTTGGTCTGATTCATATTTTTTGGCTGCCTCACTCGTTAGGTGACTCTGTAGAACATCCTTCCCAAGTTGTCTTGGAGAAAACAAACCTCACAGGAATACAGACACAGAGAATGCATCTTTTCAGTCTCAGACGGGCCATGCACTTGATGATGTTGTTGTTCATACTTGTTTCCACCACCTCTGTTCTCCAGACCAGTTGCTTCCCAAATCAGTCCTCAAGGACCAGCTGTCCTGTAAGTTTTTTTTTTGTTCCAATTCTACTTTTGCACACCTGATCCAATTAAGGGCTTAATGCTGATTGGTTAAAACAGATCTACTTGAACAGGGTGTGCATGAAAGTGTGTGACCCTTAATTGGATCAGGTGTGCAAGAGTAGAGCTGGAACAAAAACTTGCAGGACAGCTGGTCCTTGAGGACTGGATTTAGAACCACTGTATGCTGTTTGGATATGAAATGTCATCCTCAAAATGGGCAGTTTTAAATTTGTTGCTCCTTCTTCCTTGTCAGCTTACTCACAAATAAACTTAATTTGTCCTCCATCCTCAGCATCTTTTGTCGTTCAACCACACATTAGCCATTAGATATTACGTTGAATGTAATGCATCATGCAAGAACACACAAGAACACATAATGGGGAAAAACACTTTATCTCCCTCCTCAGTACTGGCTGACATATCCTGGAGGAGCACAAGGACAATAGCCTCCTCAGGCTGTGAATTATTCTTGCAAGCTGACTTTAATCACCAGCTAATTAATAGTTGATGTACCAGCTTACAAAAACACGACTGCTATTAACCTGCACATGCTATTGATTTAGCCTTGCTTTAGGTGCTGCAGCAGGTTCTTCTGGGGAAAGAAAGTACTGTGGTGAGGAGAGCAGAGAGTTAAGTAGGATAAGGTTCAGACTGGCTTAGACTTGAGACAAAACAACCCCATTTCCTGAAGCTGCATCTATCTTTAATATGTCTATTGATCTATCTACAGTGTCTTGCAGAGATATTTAGACCCCTTGACTTCTTGCTTATTTTGTTGTGCTACTAAGCGATTTCAAAATGCACATGTTGTGGATTTTAGCCTGCGTTCTACAGTATGCAAATCACTCTATTCCATCAAAGTGAAACAAATGTAAGTCAAAGTATAACTTTAAAATAACAGAAATGGAGTTTATATAAGTGTTAAACCACATTTGTCTCTTATCTATTCCTCAGATATTAAAGTTATATTGTTTTTGGTTAGAGTTTCTGATTTTTTTTCCCCCTTTCCAACTTTTAAGTGTTGTGTTTGCCTCGTGGAGAGTTCAGCCTGCACACTAAAATCCCAGATTTAGATCAGATAAGATTTAGGTACACACTGCAAAAAATCTCCATCTTGATTTAGGTACACACTGCAAAAAATCTCCATCTTAACAAGTCATTCAGTCTCATATTCAGTGTTAAAATGCTTGTTTTTCTTTAGAAAGTCAAAAAATTTGCCAATAGGATATGAGATAGTCCCACTTGTTTCCAATGCTAATCAATTTGTTTCGAGAATTTTCTTGAATCAAGTGTCATTTTCTCGATCCTAGTGGGCTGATCTGCCTTATTCTGCCTTATTTCAAGATATTTATACCTGTTCCCAAAAAAATTCCTCAAACAAGTGAAGCTGCACTGGAAACAAATGGGATTATCTCATCCTATAGGCAGAAGAAAAGAGCATTTTAACAAGAAAAACAAGCATTTTAACACTGAATATGAGACAAAATGACTTGTGATTTTTTGCAGTGCAGGACCCACTCTCTGCTTTGTTATCATGAAATACAATTTAAAATAAAAAAAGAAAAACATTATTCAGAACTGCTAAATACAATCTAAATGTGACATGTGAGGAGAATTACAGTGTTACACAAAGAAAAGTTGAGTAGATAGCTATTCTTCACTTTGATGAAATCGACTGGTTTGCACAGAACTAAGACAACAAATCTTGAATATTGTGAAATACCTACAATCCAGAGCAACATGTGCAGAAAGCTTAGGGATCTGAATACAAGGCGCTGTATTCATCTGATTGGCTGGCTGACTGTGTGCTTAACTGTGCTGCTGCTTTGTTTTAACTGCAGAATGGGTTTTTCTGAGTTCTATCCATCACCTATTTAATAGCAGTGTCTGTGGATTGTTGATAATGTTCTAGGAAAAAAAGAAAATACCATTTAGCTCAAAAACAATCGCTCTACATCAGATAAATCAAAGCAGTGGCTTTTTGACGACCTAATCTACAGCTCTGTTCTTTTCACTTGATGCTTTATTTGTTTCTGCCTTTTTTCCGCTGCCTTCCTCTGCTCAGTTACATTAACAAATGAGATTTCATAGGACGACACATCTGCCTTGATGCTCGTGGTTAAAGTAGGGAAAAAAAAGGAAAAGGGAAAAAAAAATCTCTGTCCCTGACGATGCCATGTTTCACAGCTCACCGAGAGGCGGTTGAATTAAGCATAAGGCATACATGGCAAATTGAATCAATTTGCGTTCTCTAAATGGATCTGATGCGTGGAGCCTGAACGCTCAAATGAATACAAAGGAATTTCTGGGTTTAATGATGTTGTTTTCGTTTTTGCATTTTTTTTTTCTCACCGCTTGACGAAGGTTCCAGAAGATCGGGCATGAACAGGAAGAAGATATCAGATTAACAAAGCAACGTGCCGTGTTTAGGTCTTCCCTGCGTAGTGTCAGAGCCTCTGCAGTGCTGCAACCACTGGGAATGAAGCGACAGGCCGCAGTGGAGCACAGGGACAGAATTAAGAGTGGAGTGGAGCATATGAAATTGATAAGAGGCCATGCAGAGAAAAGTGTGGGTATACACATGCAAAAATGAAAGCACCCACTTGGGAATGCCACAAGTCAAAACACTGTTGCTGTATAGTCAATAAGAAATGTGTCTTTGGGGCCGGGGAGGGAGAAAGAGACGTAGGTTTAGTTTGCGACCTGGAACAGTGAGGCTGAGGACAGATAGACAGGGTTTATTTATGTGTTATACAGTTTGTAATTTTAGCATTTCTAAACAGCATTTATAGGAAACTGTCTCCCATAGACGTTCACTAAACTGATTCTCAAGTTCAAGTTCATATTTATTCTGAGCCCAAAATCACTGTTCACAGTCTCAAAGGGCTTTACAGGCCCCCAGGTTTACAAGGAACAAAATAGGACGACACCCCCTGACTTAACCCTCATATCGGGCAAGAAAAAACTCCCCAAAAACCCAGCGTAACGGATAAAAGGAAAGAAATCTTGGGAAATCTTACAGACACAGAAAAAATATGCCTGATAAGAGTTCATTAAATGCAATTTTAGTGTACGGTAGTTCATGGAGAATTCCATGGACATTTTATGGTCCTATAAAATCAGAACACATTCCAAAATTCCACACATTCCGATAAATATAATACCAATCTTCACTCTGCTAATTTTCAGAATGTGACTGCTGCGAAGTACATGAATGGGTTTGTTTATTTATCAACGAAGGTTGTGCTTTTGGCTCCACCTAGCGGTCAAAGATTGCTTTGTGCAACTTTAAATGTCACCGAAGTAAGCAAAATTTGACAAATATCCTTCTGTGACAGCTCCTGAGTGGTATTTGGTTAATTAACTCACACACAAGAGGTAAGTTCTAATTTCATCATTTAACTATTGAAATTCTAATGTTAATCACGGAAAGTTAACCGTTTGACAGCCCAAGTTTAAATACCTGAAACAAAATTTCTGTTTAGTTGTTTATGTTTCTACAAAATTTTAAAGGAGTGTATGTTAAATAGGATTTCTGTTTTTGCCATGGTAGCGAATCAAGTATTGAGAATCAGGATTTCACTGGTATTGGTATCAACTAAGCTTCTGGTATTTACACCCACATGCATGTGTACATGTGTCAGAGCGTACATGTATGTCCACTTAATGCACTCGCAGGCATCCACACACAAAATAAACCCCAGTTTCACACCAGTGCAAAGGCAGTGGTGTGAAACCACAAACACTCACACATAAACACACACACACACTTGCATGGACAAACAGTGCTGACGTCTGTCGGGGACAAGCCTGTCGTCACTTTCGAGCTATCGATCCGGCGTTGCCTTCCTTTTGTGCAGACACTCTGCATCACTGAACAGTCGCCACGGAACACAAAGCATCCACGATTGCGAGCACATTGATACGCTGAGATTAAATCAACAATGACAGCATCATTGCTGACAACAATAATGATCACGCTGAAGGTGCTTATCAGAGGCCAATACAACTTACCTGCATATGCATTCACACATAGATGTTCACGGGCGCTAACGGTAACAGAGGCTAAGAAAAATTGTATTTACGGTCAAACTGAGTGGTCAGCTACCGCAGAATTCTGCAGAGCTCATGAATAATTGTTTCCAAGCGTTATGTTTTGGCTGTCAGTCAGATCTGCTCTGATTTAGCTGTAATACATCTGAATTAAGGGCTTGCTGGCACTCTGTCACGTACACCCCGTCGTAAGCCGTTAAATACATAAATCGGGTTTAAATGAACACACACACCACTTGTCTCGACTGGTTTGCAGGGTAATTCATCTTCCAACTCCATGATTCTGTTATGCAGTCAAATTGACAAGTAATCCATTGCTGGTGTCCTTGTTGTCAACATTAAGGTCATTTCTGATTGCTGCATTGAGTGAGCAGACTTGCAGCTTGGCTTTCCTTTGCAGGGGGTGATGGCAGATAAGCCGGGCGATGGTATCAGTATGGAGTGTGAGTGATCTTTAGCATGACAACTTGCTAAGGCTCCCAGGTGGAAATCATTTGGTTGTGCAAAATCTGTATTTGTTTGTTAAACCAATAATTTAAAAGCCACTGTAGCCACTTTTAATCTCAATATCCTGAGGGTGCGCTAATCCTCCTTTTGCGAGTTGCATCGCATTTTTATGGCGTCTAAAACCTCTTTGTTGCAGAGAAGGGAAAGGTACGGGCCTCTGCAATACCTGTCAGGGGACTACGTAAGAAGTGTAGTACATGTTTTTGAACAAGTGTGCTCAAGCTTTAAATGGATTATAGCTCATTATCCCCAATTACTTTTCAGAATAAGCTGGGAAATAGAGAGAAAACCTGACACGGTGGTTTGTTAAAAATTGCCTTCACAAAACCTTCACAGAAGTGGTGGATGGAGCTATAAAAAGATTCATTTTTTAATCTTAATTAATACACTTGAGGTTGTTTTTTTTGATGGAAGTTGTGCACATTTTGAGGTCAAGATGAAGAGTTATTGCAAATAAACTAAATCTCATGTTAATCTAAAATGTGGTAAACAGAGCAGAAACTGAGATTCGTGCTTGCCATTATTGTGATGTTTGGTTTTCTCTTTCCATTCAAATTGCAAGTAAAACAGTAAAATCAGTTTACATGGTGGACATTTTTATTTTCATTGTTTTTCCATTTTCTTTCTTTTTCCCCCTATTGGCCTGATTAAACAAAATCTGACATCCAGTATAAATATCCAGTGTTTTTTTCTGTAATTTTATGCAGCTGTGATGCTTGAGGTGATAATTCTAGTTTTGTCCTATATCTGTTGCTGTTTGGGTCGAAGTTATGTAAGAAAAGAAAAACAGAGGGGATGAACACAGAGCCATAAAGCAGCCATTGAGCCTTGGGTTGCACATATAGAGGAAACTGTGACTGTGGCATAGAGGTAGAGCGCCTGTGCTGATACACCAGAGGCTGAACTCCCTGTGTCGCCTCGAAGCTTTTTGGGGTGAATGCATGCTGTTTCTGCTCTGCCGTCCCATCATAAAGCGTCTGTTACACCGGGGGATCGCTGCCTGTTTCGGAAACTCAGCCGCTTCCCGCCAGTCACAGATTTTACATCTTGCCCATTCTGGTAGAAAGATTATTGATGCCAACGCCCGAGCCCTCAGATTTTGAACAGACCGGCCATGAAACTCACAACAGGCCCTCTCACATCCTGAACAGAAGTACCATCTTCTCCCATCAGGTATACCATGCAGCGCTCCATGGTGCAGGCTGGGTACAGGAAACTCTTTTGTTCCCTTTTTCAATAAAACTGATTTACACAAAATAATAGCCCACATCTTTCCTCACCCCATGCCTACACAGATACAGTACCTCGCTTTCCTCTATATTTATTGACTGGCTATATGATTGTATTTTTTTTTTTAAATTCATGATGCTAGGTGTGTGATGTTTGATGTTTCTGTCCTGTGCTCCTATTGGCTGTTTTCTCCTTTGACTGTTTTTATATCCTTCATGCTGCAGCTTTGATGTCAAAAACAAATTTCCCTGAAGGGACAATAACATTAATATTATCTTATTTTATTTTATTTATTTATTTATTTTTGCATTTATACTTTATCAGATAGTCTCTTTGAGATTAAGATCTCTTTTTCAACAGAGACCTGAAAAGAAAAACTTTTTTTTTCATAAAAATGACAAAGAAAATGCATAATAGAGCCCAGTCACAGTCAAGATTGAGCAACGTACAGAGACAAAACACTGAGGAAAATGTGAGATATTACTGCTTCAGAAATCATTGAGGGGGACAAGAAAAGCACATGGGGAAGTAAAAGACAAGTCTTGACAAGTTTAGAATTTGTGCATGGAGTATTTAAAACTAACCAGTCCTGTAATCTGGCATAACAATGACTGAAAGTTCACATAAGATATAAGAGTATTTTCACAAGTTTTACATAATCGTAACGCTAATCCTAATGTTAAAAATCAAAACAGCAAATACAACATTCAACACCTATAATAAAACATAAGGCTCCAATGGGTTCAAAGCAGAGGGGGCAACTTGTGAAAATCAAATGTCTCTATAATTAAATTTATATATTTGTCATTATAGCACAATGGGTTCTTATCTAAACAGAAGCATACTTACCAAGTTTTGATTCGTTTTTGTGTGTATGGTGACCCAAATGGGTGTCACGTGATCATCCATTATCTGGCCACATTTGTTTTTGGTACCATTTGGTGTATGAATATCACAATTAGCTGTCTTACTGGTGAGGATCCTAATGAATGACAGCTCAGCATCAGTGGTTGTTGCACTCCACAGTGAGTTTTATTTGCCGTTGAAATGGGTAATTTATGAAGCATCTTAAGTTAACAAACACAATTTTTCTCACCATGAAAGCAACAAAACCAGACAGTATCACTATATGTCTTGTATGCCAAATGGAAGCTTTTTTTCCCTCCCTGTCATGGCCAACAAATTGCAAAATCCGTTCCAAATCCACCAAAGCATGAGCTCTAAGATAGAGTCTTCCTGATATATCCATGTTGCTCTGGCCATAATCCATATGATTAGGCCTGCTGATAGATTACTAATATCCCACCTTAGATAGAATAAGAAAATGCAATGAAAATATCCTACTTTGTAAAATGTTAACATCCCTTTAGTTTTTAGTCCCTTTTTAGTGTAAGCCATGAAAATATAATGCACAATTACTTTTTAGCTTTTTAACCCTTTCAAAATCATGAATTCTTGATTCCAGTCCATTCAGTCCAGTTTAGCTCCTATGAATTGGTACTTATGAATTGTGACCATGTTCTCTTTAATTTCTTTATTTTTTTTAATGACCATACAGTCACTTTATAAAATAACTTGTCTAGATGTGATTTGATTGATACGATTTCAACTTGTCACGTGGTTAAACCCTAAATAAAGGGCATATGGAGCCAGAGCAGGGACTCCTAATCGTCCACACCTGACTCCACTACATCCTGACTGGGTGTCACAGCTGTAGGCAATTAGTGATTATCTAACAATGTTAAGATGCTTGTGTCCTCAAGGGGTAAAATTTTGAAGGTTTTCACAGGGAGAGGGGAGAGAACTCTGGCCAAAAAGTGAATGTCCTCAACATAGTGCAATACCAGAGCTAGTTGCTGCCCTTACAGTCATCGACAAAGTATGAAGCTAACATTAGCTTTTCATATTGGGAGCATCATTCAGTTATTTTATTTAAATTCAAAAACAGGCAATGTAGGTAGTCTGTACATTGTCATTGTAATAGGGAATGCGTACCAAAAGGTGTGTAGACTGACATTATGAGAACCAAATCCAGTGCACAAGTTAATTTTACACCTTTTTCATACATGACACAAAAGACCTTTACTAATAAGTAGTCTGGTTTTAGCTTCTTCATCATCACATTGTCAGATTGCACCCAGAAGATATTAAAACTTTTTTTTTTTTCTTTTTAAAAAGATCTACAGAATGACAGTATGAGTTAACATGTCAAAATATTGCTAAGTAACTCGCAGTGCATCATCTCGCTTCCTTTTCCATTCCAACCAAACACTCCAGCAGTTGATTTCACTAATTTGCTCAACTTCAACCAGAAAAGATGATTTAATCACTGAAATCGTTTGGTTTATTAATTAGCTGGAATGAAAACCCGCATAGTGTTTGCCCTTGATGGCACATGGTAGAAACCGTTGCTTCAGACTGTGCCAATGTTTGGTGATGTTTTGTCTTAGCAGTACTTTCCATTTGTTCTTTTTGGCTGCAAGTCAACATCTACTATATCCTCGGTTAACAAATTTCCACAGTCTTTATCTGTCCACCATCTTGATTGCTTTTAAAGTGAAGCCGACATGGTGGTGTCTGAGTGTGTAGACATATTCTTGTGAATACAATAACTCAACACATGATAAAAAAAGAAGCCTACACCGCAGGGGCCCCCATTAGAGTAGATGATCTGATTTGATTTTGAAGTACCTTCTAGCATAAATTTGCATAGTAATGAGGAAAACTGATTTTCTTGAAACTACTATAACTCTTTAATGCTATAAGACACGGGGTTCATAATAGGACCACCCATGGGTTATGCAAGGACAAGTATATGGACTTAGAAAGATTAGCTAGTTAATGCATTAATTTGCTTAATTAATGACCTCATTAGCATGGCTGCTTATGTTTAATATATCATGGTGATTTTTGCAGAACATTAGGAAGCTCAAGTGCCTCTTGTTTTGCACTTCAGCTGTTAAATATTACATCAAACTCAAAAATGCATATTGAGAAAGACACAGACAGTCTGGTGAGCACAGAGAGAGCCGACAGTGCCTCTGTTTCTATTCTCCTTTGTTTTGATATGGATGCTGACTGAGACCCCAAAAGGAGGGTGCTGAACAGGCCATGACAGCCCCTGGACAGCCCCGGTAGCCAACAACAAGCCCTGGAGCCAGACTGCACCCATGGTCACCCCCACAGTTTGGCTCTTCACCCTGTTATTCCTAATTGGGCACTTTCCAACAAATCTGTCCATCAGGAGGTGTTTTACATGACAGCGGTACCTCTAAAAGTACTGCGCACTGCATCCATTTACATTTCTAACAAGGGGAATGATGGAAATTCTATCTTCCTCACCTTCCTCCTAAACATAACAGTTTACAACAGGGATTTCTGGTGCTGTTTTTATTCAAAAATCTGCTCAAAAATCATTAAGCAAATGTTTATTACTCATCGTCTCAAAAAAAAAGAAAAAAAAAACATCTGCTATGTCATTATCATCCATCTGCCTTTGCCATTTCGCCCTGCTCTTCTCTCCGTTTTTTTCCCCCCTCACCCCCTAGCATGTAATAACTGTCATCTGCCATGCCAATGAGCCATGTAGTAAAACCGCTGGTCTTTATATTTATCTAGGCTAATCTCGAAGCCGTCACGGCAGCCATTACAAAGGGAAATGATGCTTTAGTCTGTGTGGGTGGGAGGAAGGACGGGGAATGAGTGGGAGGGCATTCCTGAGGATGTCGTTTGGAAAACCTCTCACCTTCATGACACCCAGTCATTGAGGCGCAGACGGGTGGTGGTTGCGGGTGACATGACAAGATGTGATGAATGGGGGTTATCTGGATAGGTGTTAATGATAGCCCTTCCCTGCTATCCTGTTTGCTGTAAAGTAGTAGTGGAGGTGATATCTTGATTGCATGTCATGTTGAATTACACTTGAACAGGCATGTACACATCTACACTGTTTTGGGAGGAGTTTACTGTAGCATTTGCTAGCATCACTTGTCTCAATGTGGTCTTAAGTGTCAGACGAGACGGCTTGACGGCTGATGGCTATTGCATGAACAAGAACACCCATGGGAGGAAAGGATGTGTCTTATAAAATATGATGTGATGCTTAGCCATGGGGTCGGTGTCACATCCTGCTGTGCTTACTCCCTCACAAGTGCTGCGGAGCTGTTTGAGCGCCTACTGCACATTGTACATCTTCCTTTCGAGTGAAGACATCTTGTATGTTCAGTGACTTTGCATACATTTACATTGTTGCTTCATTATAATGCCATGGTTTGAAGCCATGGGAAATCTGTGCAATAAATATCCATTGTTCATGTGTGCACGCTAACACTTATGCATTGCTGAACATCTGTTGAGGTTAATATCCGGTTCTGCGTGGGTGTTTCTTTAAGAGACTGTGATTATAAAGTTCTGCAAGTTCTAAAAGTCAGAAAGTGCCTTTATTTCTTGTTATCTCATTAAAATGAGGACAAAGTCCACTAGAACAGGACTATTGATGAGAACAATTGATTGGACGCCGGCAAGTGACAAAAGACTGAGATTCGACATCCTGCAGATGATCTCTCCACTGTCTCCATGCAGACAGTAAACCCAGCAAGCCTCAGCCCCAGCTGTGAATCTCGCTCTCCCAACACTAATATTTACCTCCCTAATAAAAGTCATTGTTGTGAGACTAGCTCTAAATCAGAGGCCTGCTTCTGCCCGGGATGACGGAGGAAAATATAAAGCATCTCTCACAGTGATGGAGGACTCCCGAGGCTTTTATGAGCTTGGTGATAAAGACAGCCCTCATCATGTGTTGGTGTATGAATCCAGCCCCTCTTATAGTTAAATGTGAGCTTCTTCTGATATTTTTTTATGCATGCTCTGTGTCTAGCACAAACCAACTCCTTCAGACAAATAATCAGTTAACCATTAAATTGTCCATTTTATTGTTTTGTCCTGGCATCTATCACATGCTCAGATATCCTGCAGGGCGATCTTGATGGATCCACCCAAGGCTGCTGCCATTTTTTTTTCCTAATACAGTTTCCTTGGGAGATTTTCATTGTCTTCAATGAGTGTCTAAGGCTGGTAGTACTGCCTCGAGAGAGTAGACAGGCCTGCTATGTTCTCATATGCTATTTTGTGTTGTTTCCAAGTATTTTATACACTGTATTGCACTGTTTTGTTTTCGTGATTAATTCTTAAAGAGGTCTAGGTAGGCCCTTCTTTAAAGTCCTTTGAGGCATGATTTTGTGATGAAGGGCTAAAAACGTTTTAAGATGACAGATGTTTTTGTAGGTTGCTGTCTAAGTAAGATATAATGTGCAGCCAGCTGGTCATTATCACAACATAAACCTCTGACAAGGGTTAGCAGGGTAAAGGTCAGAGTTAGGTTTGTATCTCATGAAGGTTCATGGAAAAAAAGCAAGAATTTATCACAAAATATTAATTCTGAATTGACTGTATTAGTCTTCCTCTTCCAAAACAAAGATTTTGTTCATAACAACAGCTAGACCTTGACATTAGTAACATTTCCGATTTGATTGACCAATAAGAATATAGTTTTCCACATAGCTGGGTAATAAATAATGTACACGTAACAGTTCACTATCATTGCTAAATTAAGGAGCAGTGTATATTGATGTATAACATTGAAAATTGTTGTTTGCGTTGACTGCACAAGTATGTGTAACATTTGTCTCTTTGTCGCAGGGGTTTAGATGCAGGATTTGAAAAACACTATCCGTGACTAAACCTGGATGCTTATATGTATAAATGCACATGTGTTAGAACGGAGGGTCGGGTCTTGAAGTTGACAACAGCGCCGAGTGCCGTATTGTACATCTGGACGGGGAAGGAATGTTATGCAGAGGTCAGGGAGTGAAAACGGGAGACTTTGTGGAGTGTGAAAATGTGGGGTAATCTTTCACGGCCTATGCTAATGCAGTGTTCAAACGAGAGAGAGAGAGACAGAGAGAGAGAGGGAGAGAGAGAGAGAGAGAGATGTACAGTAGCCAGCAGTGAAGAGTAGCTGCTGCCAAATGCACCGAGGGCTAGACGAAGACGAGCCCTTGCCATCTGGGCAGCTCCAGGCGAGGCTGAAAACAACTCTTGCTCCCTCAGTGTCTCTCTCACCCGCAATTACACCTTCTTCTTCTTTATCTCTCGTTCATTTGGGTCCTTTGCCC
>OMKZ01003600.1:30410-46423 GCA_900302535.1 Neoniphon sammara
AGGACCTTGGGTTCAAATTCTTTTGGGAGCTGCTGTAATCTAAACAATAAGAAAGCAAAATAGAAAGAAGTAACACACATGAAATGGATTGGTTGCATTGGTGGTTTGAGAGGTTTCCCATCAGCTGTAGTTGTAGTAGTAGTAGTAGTTACAGTAGTTATACCAAGGGCACCTACAGCATTCTGCTATGCTGAACAAGAATGAAGCTCACAAGTTTTCATGCACAAGAAGAGGTTGAGAGCTATTCCAGTTCAATACAAGTCTGAATTTCTTGCTGTGTGAAAAGAATATCTTGTGTTATCTTTGTTTGCTTGAATTTTTCAGTGAAGGAAATATGTAACATGAAAAACAAGGTATATGACAAAAAATGTATTTCAAACAAAGGTAAACATTTTAAAATGTCACTTTTTTAAAATCAATCACAAAATACATCCACGTAATGATCTGGTATATGAATTCACAGTCTTGAAAAGAGTATTGCACACAGAATCTGTTCTACACTTTGGGGATATTCATTTTGACCTAAAATCATTTATTCCAGTGTCATTTCAATTCATGATTTCTCAGATGAAACAACAAACATTGCCACCATCTTCCTGTAACAAGTACATACAAATTAATAAAGCTGTTTATTTTTATACTTGATGTTGATTATTGATTAATTCATTAGACCTAATAATAATGAGAAGCCTATTAAGGGAAGACATATTGGCTCTGGAGCAGCTCATTGATGTCTGGATCCCAGTCCTTTGGAGGATTTAAGTCCAGGTGTACACTGTCAGATATCTGGGTGATGCTCCACTTCTCTTTGAACACAATATAGATCAAATGCAAATGGAAAGTACATTGTTGTGTGACCTGTATATTTTTAATTTCAACTAATGGGATATTACAAAGAATATATTTGATAAGGAATTTCTCAATGGATCCCATTTTTATATCAAGGGCCCTACAAGGGGTCACAAACCCAAGGTTGAGAAACCCTGCGTTTCCTGTGTTGTGCCTTCAGGTGCTCCTGGTAAAATCGTATTTCTGTAGCTGGAAGTCACATTCAAGTATCTTTGGTCAGATATAGTAACAAAACAAATGTGTGTCAAATCAGCATTGAACAAGACAAGAGAGAACACACAATTCTTTATATTTACAAAGATTGCCTAACAACAACACACTGATAAAATACAGCACTCTCACCATCAAGTTTTAACAAGGCATCACTGCCCGTCCTCTAAACACACACCTTAGCAACTTAGGTTTCAGAAAATTGTTTTCCCGGTAACTCGGGTTTCAGAAAATTGTTTCCGCAGTCATATTTACCATCCAGTAGCATCCGTTTTTCGTTCTGGATAACTATCGTGCGCCAAAATAATCATATTTCCAGTATGTCCGACCGTACCTAAAGGCAGCATGTGTGCCAGAAGTAAAAGCAAAAGAGAAGGCGAAAACCTGTGGGCGGCGGTGTGAGGGGGATGGGTTGTTGTGTGCTGAATGACAACCAGAGAAGGGGTGACGGTTCATTACAGTGGTAAATTTTATCATACATCGGCTTTTTATTCAAAAGCTCAGTTACTGCTAATTTTATTTTCCCGCAATGTTAGGTAAGTTAACGGTCGCTTGGTTAATTAACTGCTAGCTGCTGCAAGCTAGCTCGCATCGAGCTACAAGAAACTGAGTGAGCGACTGACTTCGGAGCCCACTCGATAGCTAATGTTACCGAGCGATGTTAAATAAGGACAGTCTGTAGCGTTGGCTAGCATGTACAACCAAATGGCCTTTAATCATTTGCTTTACCGAATCAACCGAGACACTTAACTAATGTTGTATTTCAGAGGATGTCTGGTTCAGATATCTTGCTGCTTTACGCGTTGTCGGGGAAATAATTCCTTGCTAAGTAGTCGGTTACTATTATTAATTCATTCTGCATGCTAATGTAGCTAGCTAACGTTAGCCTTTGCACTTTTTGTGACTTGTGAAGTCAACTTGCAATCACGAAGTGAAGCAACTACAACGTACTGCTCTGTGTCACTATTAACAGTTACTATAGCAGTAACAGTTAGCGTTATATTACTACCAGTTATATATTAACCCGCCAGTCCCCATTGAATCGTACAGGTATATTAGCTAGTCAGGTTGTCACAGGTGTGTTCAGGTACTAATTTTTGACCCGTTCACAACGATTTCTACGAAACTGAAGGTATTAGACTATAATGGCTAGAATATAGAAATCCTTGTTGATCGTTAAGGAGGTGTTATCAGTATTATATTACCTGACCATCACTCTGTTGAACATACCTAACACACTAGCCTAATTTTAGAAAGACTTACATGTGGTAAGCTGTGCAGTATGTGCGTTATATATATGTACACGTTATAAATATTTCATTCCATTTATGCTTCTTTTTCTGCAGGTAGGTGCTGGTGATGATGACGATGGCGCATGTAGGGGCAGTATTTGCAGCAATAGCAGGAGTGATGGCCATCCTATTACACTCCTCAATTCACAAGATAGAGGAAGGACACCTTGCTGTGTATTACAGGTATCACAGTGCTGACCTTTAACCTATATGCCAATCTGAAGTAACAAGTGTAGATTAACAGTCTAAATCCTCCTATTATGGCCTCTTTGCCTAATATTAATGGCTTGAAAAACATATATGCCCAGTTTCCTTTAGTGGTTACTGTTAGGGTGCTCAAGTAACTTTATCCCTCTTTTGAACTGGAACATAATGATGCCATATCCCATTTGTAAGGAGTCCATGTCCTGCTAATGACAAACGCAAACATGGTAGCTAGGATGTGGAAATACCTGTGATACTGAGTATTGTATGCACCTATCCTGTTCACTATTGATTTAGGCAATGGATTCAGGCTTAGTTCACAAGGTCTTACTCAAATTATTTTGTTTATTCATGTTTATGTTTATTCATGTGCAGTGTTTATTCAACATTGCACGCTGAATAAGACCTTAACTGGATGAACAAAACATTACCCCAAATACTACTGGCATGTAAACCTATTGAACAGATGTTTTACTATTAAGAACTAAATATTTTTTTTTACTCAAGGGGTGGAGCATTGCTGACCTCTCCCAATGGTCCTGGATATCACATCATGCTACCTTTCATCACCACCTACAGATCAGTGCAGGTATCCTCTCCCTAAACTTGGCCTTTTATCAGAAAGATTTGGTGCCTCTCCAAGCATGAGAGCAGGAGCCTCATTTTTAGAGGGGATACATGTAAAAATGATTGTAGCTCTGCATCAGCTCTACATTTGACATACAGTATGTACAGTTACCTCCTGGTTATACTGAGCTTTTGATTGCATTTCATAGAGGCCTTAATTAATATTAATGTTGGTGTTTTTTGGTTGGTGTTCTTTCAAAATGAGTTTATTTTTTTTAATGGTGGGATAGGTACAGTATATGATTGAATAGGTATACAGTATGATTGAATTTCAAGTGTGTACAAATTCATATTAAGAGACCTAGTGATGGGTAGTGTGTAGAAGCTTGTAGATTCAGGCGTAAGGAATACAAGAATATTCAACTACAAAATAATTTACCTAAAGGAAGGGTGCAAACTATAAATAGTTTACACCAATATGCAAACAGTTGCCATTCAAACACAGCTGCAGTGGCTTCATTTGTAGAACAAGGCTGGCAACTAACTAACTGCAAAACACATTCACTTGTGTTCAAAATGTTAATTTGCAATTTATTATTACAGACACACATGAGCTTTTAACAACCACACATCCAAAGCTACATCCAGTCTCAGATGTTTTTATAAACCAGGAATATGCACAGTTTGAAAATGATCTTAAGATCACACTAAAGATTAAAGCAATGTACAATTTTATAATTGAGGCCCCAGATCATAGCAGAGCAGATGTGTAGTAGAGGGATTATCTTGATCACCCTCAAATGGTATTTTGAATCTTTGTGTTTCAGACTACCCTTCAAACGGATGAGATCAAGAATGTGCCTTGTGGAACTAGGTAAAGTGTGAGTTTTGTATGGGCTTGTGTCACTGCTGAGACAATGATCTTCAAGGAACATCTTTTAACAGTTTTTTTTCCTCCACAGTGGTGGTGTGATGATCTATTTTGACAGGATAGAGGTTGTGAACATGCTGGTCCCCTCAGCAGGTACAAAGAGAGTTCCTGATTTGCATGAATCATCAGCCCTGTCTGTTTCTCGGCATTACCACAGTATTACTCCTGAATCCAAATTAGCATTCACAGCAGTCAAATTTTATTTATTTATTTATTTATTTTTATCTCACCGCCTTCCACTTTGCCTGCTTTTGTTCTTTCTCTGCAGTTGTGGACATTGTGAAGAACTACACTGCTGATTATGATAAAACTTTAATCTTCAACAAGATTCACCATGAACTCAACCAGTTCTGCAGTGTTCACACCCTGCAGGAGGTCTACATTGAGTTGTTTGGTGAGTGGACATACATGAGTGACAAAACTGGTAGTTTTATTTTTATGTCATCTAAAGTCAATACAAGGAAAGTGACTTGTGCTGTGTCTTTTTATTTATAGAATAGGCTTCACTAGACAGTTTGTGTATTTATATCTTTTTTTTTGCTTAATAGACATCATAGATGAAAATTTGAAGATTGCCTTGCAGAAAGACCTCAATGTTATGGCCCCAGGACTTACAATACAGGTATCTACACACACATGCACATAATTATCTTGGGTAGTAGAGTGACATAGTAAGTAGGGAGACATTCTTCAATTGAAAGGTCAGGGCTTTAGTGTCCTTCAGCTAGATTGAATCCCAGCTCCATGAGTGCAGGTCTGTAGCTGAATCTGTACTTCATCCTCCTGGTGAAGGGGTGCAAGCAAAAAGAGAATTTCCACTTCGATGTCCAATACATTAACCTGACAGTCAGCTGATCTCATGGATACATTTTCATTTGACTTTGAAATTATCTGGCACTCCAACAGAAGCCACAAAATGGCCAGACCAGTCAGCGTCCTCTAGGAGCTATAGGCATGGCTTTGTTGGTGATGACAATGAGAATCTACAATACACTGAATTGGAAAACAGGAACAACAGGACATCAACATAGATTTTACTTGCAAAAAATGCAGGAATGGTGTACCAACATGCTGACAAATTAGCAATATGCTTACCAATATGTTCACTCACTCTCACCATCACATTTGCTGCTGTTTGTTTTGTGCTCTCATGCTATGAATATGGTTCATTTGTCTGATTGGATGGGTTAACTAATGATAGACAGAATGGTCCAATCACCTGCTACATATTTTTTGTAAATGCCTGTTGTTGCCACCCCTTTTCCAAATGGTTTGAACCTAAGTGAAGTGAATAACAGAAGAAAAAAAAAATCAGAGTATGGCTGTGCAAGGGTACCAGTACGCTGTCACAAAAAATCCCATTTGTAATGGATCTTCCACTCAAATTCAGCATCAAATGTCAGCAGGCCAGTTCTAACTTAAAAACCATTCTGAACTCCATTATCAGTTAATATTGCTGTCTCTACCAGTGCATTGGATATTTGATTGTGAGCAAAGAGTCACTTGCTTTCTCTCTCATTGTTATTCTTCTCTTCAACATCCTTATTAAGGCAGTCCGTGTTACTAAGCCAAAGATCCCCGAGGCTATCAGGAGGAACTTTGAACTCATGTGAGTCTGTGCATCTGTACTGTGTCTCCTAGTTCAGTGTCTGTTCATATTATGTATCCTCACATTTGTGACCTGCCCTCTCTTTGTAAGAGCAGGAAGAGAGGCAAACATTTATGAGCCCTTTATCTCTGTTTGTGTGCAGGGAGGCAGAGAAGACTCGTCTATTAATAACAGCTCAGACTCAGAAGGTGGTGGAAAAGGAAGCAGAAACTGAAAGGAAGAAAGCCATCATAGGTAAATGAGGCGTTTTACCGTAATGCAGTTTGCTGTGTTTGTTTTGCATGATCGTCATTAGTGTACCAATACTTCTCTTCCCATTCATTCACTTGTAAACCTAGCAACAATCTCCTCGTCTGGACTCTTAAAGCACATATTTATCTGTTTCCCACAGAGGCTCAGAAGTTGGCTCAGGTAGCAGAAATCCATTTCCAGCAGAAGGTGATGGAGAAAGAGACAGAGAAGAAGATTTCTGAAATAGAAGGTTAGCCTCATTGGTTCATAGATTTCTCTGTTTGTCTGTGAGATAGTTGGTTTATCCTCTGATTTGCGTGTCTGTGTATGTGTTGGTCCCTGGCTGTCTGGTTTGTCATGTGTCTGTCACTCTCTGTTTCATGAACACTGCCTCTGTGTTTCAGATGCTGCCTTCTTGGCGAGGGAGAAAGCTAAGGCTGATGCAGAGTATTACACTGCTGCCAAGTTTGCTGAAGCCAACGCTGTAAGAGATGGTTTTGGTACAGTTTCATACATACACACACTGCTGTATACTTCATCTAATGCTCATACACTGTGTTTCTTGTCTCTTCACAGTTGAAGTTAACCCCAGAGTATCTGGAGCTCATGAAGTATCAGGCCATTGCAGCAAACAGTAAGATCTACTTTGGCCAGGACATCCCTAACATGTTTGTGGAGGGAAATAACAGCCCCCCGAAGTCTGGGCGATCCCCCAGCTTGCCGAACATTGACCCAGACTTAGCGAAAGCCCAGCCACAAGGGCAGTGATGGCCTGCAGCCCTGCCTCTCTGCATAGGGCAGGAGAACCTGTTAGGGGCATGCCTCATCTATGAGGGAGAATACACTGATGGGTGGGATAGCTTCGCAGCTAGTTTGGTGAACAACATGCTTTAGTCTTAATTCCAGAATGCTGAGATTGAACGGGGGAGATGAAGGGAAGAAAAAGGAGGTATGAGGTAGGAAGGGTAAGATGAAAGGGACAGGTAATTTGATCACCTTCAGCTGCTTGGAAAAAGACAGGTTTTATGAACGAGAAAGATGCGGTTATTCAAAATAAAAAGCATTATAAATGCTTCTGCCTGGGAAGACGACAGCAAGTAGTCACCCTACTTTACATGTGCTTGCATTCAGTGCAACGTTTTGCTTTTTGGGCTGCATTCATTTTGTTTGTCGTATGCAAGATGATTGATCTGTGATGAAACTGAGTATGATTTTTGACTTTGAGATTACTGTCTATGATTTAGCTGAACTGGAATCTGACAGGTGACACTAATTCTAATCTGGAAGGTCTGTGTAAGTGTCTGTGATATGGTTGGGTCATCTCTGTGCCATCTTCTCTTACACTAATTCACTTGTTGGCTTTTCTCTCTCAACAAGAGTCAGCGTAATGACACTGTTTTTGTTTGCCATGTGTAACAGCAGAGGCTGGTTGTTGAATGAGAAATGGAGTTGCAGCATTTTAGAACATGGGGATTACAAGAGAAACATTCACTACCTGTTCATGCAGAATGGTAGTGAAAAATCAAGTGAAGAATGGAACGTGGATAGGTGATTGCATGGACTTAAATTAAGCAATAAGATTAGATGAATTGATCCCTGAGGGGACATTGGGCACACCACTGGTGCTTCTCGAGGCTTAACTTGCTATTGGCTGCTAGCAATGCATGGCTTAAGCTACCTGCTTACATTGGTAGTTGTCTGAAATTGGACAGATAGGAAAATTACACTGGTGAAAAAAATTTTATTTGAGGGTTTTCTGCAAAAAAGTCACTGCCTGATAAGCAGGTCATAAACGCTTGTCAGAGTGAAATAATCTTGTGTCAGAGTTGACATTTGACTTGGATAGGCCTTGTCACAAGTTGCAATGACACTCCTAAGAATTCACACCAGAACCTGCATGAGTGAGATATTATTATACATGTGCTCAGTTTTTAAAGTTTGAGAGCTGCCACCATTTCTAGTTTGTATGTAGTGTGTAGTGTCAAAGTTGTAGTGATATAGTTTTATTTTCTGTTAGATTAGTGTTAAGTTAGAAATTAGTTTTGGATTAAAGGGCACTCTCACAAAAAAAAAAAAAAAAACTGAGACGCTGCACTAAGGCCTGCCATGGCATCAACTGTGAAACCAAACAGAGAAAAAGAGTCTACTGCTGGTGAAAGGAGAAATAATTTCCTCCGTTAAAAGGATTAAATCAGTTCGGCAAATGAATACAAGGAGCACAATAACATGGTTCAGTGGCAGTGGATCTTTTCACTGGAGGAAGTTGTGATTCGTGTTTCCAAGCATCAAGCATTCAATAGATCTTTTCTCTCATCCATCTGGTTTTGACTAAAGGGATTTTATCAGGGCCCTACATGTGGAAATTTGTAGTGGCTCTGTTCAGATGACTGTTTGTGCCTGTGACAGTCTGCCAACTCTGTTGTTAGTGTTAGGGCATATCCAGACATCTATTAAACAAAGTCATGGTACATGGTTGATCGTTAATTCTCAGGAAAAAGTTTCTCACTGAATTTTTTTTTAAGCATTTTGCCAACTGCTCAGTCTTACACTTAGAGCTTAGACACTTGTTAAGCTGAAATACAAACTATACATTTTACCTGAAATATGTTCAATTTCCCTATTAACTAGAGGTGGCAGGCAGTTGGGATGGAACAGTTGAGGATAAGATGGGTGGTATTTGATTTTTGAGGATGAATGAGTCTGTGATTTAATTTGAAAATTAAAGTTCTTTGTCACTAAAAATGTCAAAATCACCACTTTGAACTTTGTAATTGTGTTCATTGTCTACATCTGCAAACTTTGAACACGACGTATTTATTTTACCATTGTCTGTTCAGGTCAGTGGTTCTCAACCTTGTTCACTTGTGGCTCTATAAATTGAAGTGTTGCCTACTAGCAGCCTTCTGTCACAGGTTGCATAATGCAGAGCGGTTAGAAGATCAATCAAAGCATTATACCTTTTTCAGATTGTTTCATCTGATTTATTATCAGAGGAGGCCAGGAGGCTTTAATCTGTTCGGTATTTCACAAGAAAACAAAAGCAAAAATTGCAGAAAAATCTGAAAATAAATAAATATTAAAAATTGTACCTCAGAATTTTTTTCCTATCCCATAAATCATCCCACACACCCCCACCAAAATTATTTTGTTACCCCCACCGCCCTGCACAGGTCCTATCCTCCAGGTTGAGAACCACTGATTTAGGTGACTGCATTGGTCTTTGTCAAAACACAAACAAAAGATCCTCTCCACTTAGAGATGTTGACATTGTGGTTAATTAAGATTTTAATACTTTAAAACTTAAGTGAAACTATATGTCTACAGAAAACATGGCTCCTAATTGTCACAATAACTCACTCAGAAATGCAGGAGACTTAAAAATGCCTCAACCTCTTAATCAATTTTGTGAAAACTACAGTTCCACCACTATGATAAAAAAGGTTTATGAATAATACTTTATGAATGTAAAAGTTGATAATGTTAAGCAGTTTGTGTGAATCAGATGCAAATTAGTACTAGTTTTATTGTGTTGAAGCTGTTGGATAATATATATTTTGCAGTTGCCTGCATTTTAGATTAATAGAAATTGCCTCAGACATTTGACATTAAAGCCTTAAATAATTAAGTTATTCCCAAGACTTCAGAAAGCTTCAGTGCTTCATTTAGTCTGACAATAGGCGGTTTGTTTAAAATAAACTAAACATGAGCTCTAACAGTGGTACAGACACCAGTTGAATTTGAGTTGAAGCTGCTTAAGAGCTTGCATTGACACACACAACTTCACCATAGACTCCAGCTGAGACAGACACAACTAACAGTGGACACTACTAGTGTAGGGGAGATGTCCTGATGTTTACTTGACCTCAGAGTCACAGTTGAAGACTGCACTTTCCTTTTGCTTTGGTGTTGGGTTCAAATAAAGATTCAAAAGAGGGGTATGAATCACTTGCTCATGAAAATATTTCTTTTTGTTGATATTTTGTACAATCTGTGAAATTTAAACATTGTCTCCTTGTTTTAAAAAGTTTATATGCAAGATGTTTTCATCAAGTTTTGACAATGTTCTTACGTAAAATAAAACCTATTTTGATACCTCCTTTTTTCCCCCTGTGTGTCAGTTGTGTGAACATAATGTAGTACTCTCAGGTGCCAACAGGAGGAGAACTAATGCCATGTTAAAGTAGAAAACACTTCCTGGAGAGAATGTGTGGGCAAGCTCTGAGCAGCTGGAAGTGTAAGGAAACCTGACGTTTAAATGGTTGCTAAGATGTTTCTAGGTTGCTAGGGTGTATCTATATGGTGGCTGGGGTAAAATATGTGGTTGTCCACTAATAAACTACCTGGTTTACCCTTTGAGCCACTGGCAGTTAGCTAAAACTATAAATGGACTCACAGAGATCTAATGACAGAAAATGGACAAAGAATATTCAGTGAAGCAATGAGCAAGAAGAAATTACAGAGGAAATCACCATGGTAGTCTTGGACAGGGCACTGTGAAGTTATTTATGTGCCGCTCTTGTGCAGTCAGAAATAAGTGAGTCTGCATGTGCTGTGCACGGGTTGTGGCTGCATGAGGATGACTCAGTGGATATCCACAGAAACTTTCACAGACTCCTTGTTGTTCTGCCCCACTTATTGTGTTATAAATACTCTGTAGACAGTTGTGTTTGTGTTTCTTGGTGTGTGTGTGTGTGTGTGTGTGTGTGTTTGTGTGTAATGAATACCCCTAGAGACTGACTCCTGAGCCTGAAGTCCTGCCCTCTGTAAGGCCAGTGAGATGTTCACAGAAGAAGGAAGCAGTCAGTCAGTGTGTGTGTGTGGGGGGGGTGTGATTGCTGCTGCAGTCAGAAGGGACTGCAGCAGCCTTGTCTTATGACCTCTTAGTCCACATGGAGATCTCTGGCTTCCTTTCACAGCCAGCCCATCAGTCTGCTGTCCCGTCCACTGGTGCAGCAAAATATTGCAGAGGTCTCTCTGCCAGAATGAGTTAGCATGTTTACCTTTAGTCTGACCCTGGCTCTGACTTTTCCTGATCTCAGGATTTGTGAGAAATGGGATCACAGAACATGTTTAAAAGTGTAAATAAACTGGCAAGAAAAAAAGTGCATGGCTGCTTAGTTTCTCTCTTCCTCGTTTTGTTTACTCAATTGAAGAGGAAATTGATGTTTTTGTGTATCTGGTGGTCAACATTGGTGCAGCCGCCTAATATTTGAATGGGTGGTCTTGCTTGGATGGGAAAACCTGTGGGGAGTACAAACGGGTATCAGCGACTTTAAAGCCCTGCCTCTCAGGACGTGAGGTCAAGGTGAGGTTCGCTGCTTCCTGGATGGTCCCGTGCTCCTCTTTCCTTCCTTTTGTCCCCAGGTTCCTTTCTGCCCGATCCTGCATGATCCCACGTTTCCACCATCCTGCGCCCCTCCCTGCCTCTGTCCCTGCACTCACAGCAGAATCAAAGACACGGCTCCTCATCCCCCAGATGTCTGTCAGTCCTGGAGGAGCAAGGGGAGAAGTCGTTGGTGGGGGGAGGTCTGGTGTGTGTGCAATCCCCCAAACAGCGGTGTGTTACCCAATGATTCATCAGCAGTCACAACATTCATCAATAGCAGCTCTGTTTCAGAGTTTATCCTTACATTCCAATCCTCTGTGTGTGTGTGTGTGTGTGTGTGAGAGAGAGAGAAATAGCGTTAACTTTGCTATTTCTCTGGACCAAGCCCCTTCCAGTACTGCTCTACCAAAAATCCCTGTGGACAATCCCTGAGGACAGCCAATAGGATTCTTCCTCCCTTCTCTGACAAAGGCATTTTTAGTGATGACCATCTCTCCACCTCAAGTGAGTTCAGACAATCTATCTACTTTTATGTTGGATATACTTTTTTATAATTGTGAGGTTTTGTTTAGTCTGCTGTCATATAGTGCCAATTAACCAGGTCAAATTCCTTGTGCACCCACTCAGTGTATTAAAGAAAACATTCAAGCTGATTTTATTCTAAAAACTTTCTTTCAAACCTGGCAACACATTTGAGTGCTTCTTAAAGCCATTTTAGTGCAGATTGTTTGAACAAAATTAGCCCCAGTGAATATTTACTTTTGCCACTTTGTAATTACCCATAAAGACAGTGGGAATGAAGCACGAGTGCTGTCAGTGAAAACACATTGCAGTTGAGAAATATTGTCACTTCTGCTAGATATGCTGAACAATTCAAGTGTTGCACTGTAGAGTGGTGATGGTGATCGCATGGTGTGAATGTAATCTGTGTATCAGGACCCACACACACCAGCAAACTGCTGCCTGATACAGGCCAGCAGGTCATCTGTCTGCTGTTATTCTATGACAACGGAGAAGACAAGATCAAAGACAACTCACAGACAGATAGAGCCTGACAGACATGCAGTGCTCGGTCTTATCTAAAGGGTAATTTAGCATAGATATGAGGAGGGATGACACAGGCAGAGCACACAGTGGAGCGGAAGAAGGCTGATGTTACAAAAAAAATCATGACCTGGGACGTAACTGAGAATGTGTATCTGAGCGATGTCATCTCAAACTGCATTTCTGTAGACAAAAGACAGGTTGTCTTATGTGAGCAATGCTTCAGTGTATTCAGTCCGTCATAAGTCAGCTATATGCTACAGTAATTCTCTGGAAAGAGAGCTCCAAATTAAGTCAGAAATGACTGGCTTCTATATTTGACCCAGGTTCACACCAGTAAACAGGAAGAAGAGCTTGCAGGAAAATGAAACAGTCAAAAGGAAATATCATCATCGTTTGCAAAATTAATACCACAGGTATTACACAGGCAAGCCACAAGGTCAAAGTGGTTATTTTTTTATTGAGTACTTGGAGGTTAGAGGTTATAGGCTGCGTAAAGGCACTGAAGTTGAAGAACACTGCAGATGCTCAAAACACAATACAAAACACACTCTTAACTGTCCATACAGAAGCAACTATTTATATTAAACTAACGAGTCAAAGTCTCACAAACAGGCGAATTAAAGAAATGACAAAAGAATTGCATTCATCTGAATATCAGTTATTGAAATAGAGAGGTTAACCAAAAATACATAATATGCAAAAATTACGCAGTGATGCAAAATATATAATCTATTGCACATGTTGTATTGTATTGTACTGTATTGTACACAATTGTTGCAATGCCCTTGTCATGATAATAAAAACATTTAAACTGCAAATTAGACTATGCATGGTCTCTTGGGATATGTGTGCATTTCATATTTGGAGAATGTCATGTACTGAAATCACCACATGCTTCATTCATGCCAACTTTTCACCACTATCAATGGGCTTCATGTCTAAGGATGATTCAAATGAGCAAAGTTCTGCTGTGCCATCACATAAACACACTTTGCTTGGAAAATAAAATAGAATTAAATGGAAAAAAAGAGACAGCTTTATGTCTGCTGGTGTGATTAAACTGGTGTGATTCCTTTTAGTAGAGAGTACAGTCTTCTCTATATTTTTCATGAAAATCCTCCTTTACCTGTAGTCCTTTTCATAAAATGGGGTTTATTGCAATGAGAGTTGCATTTCAGAGCCACCATAAAATATAGTAATTCTGTGTGTTGTGTGTGTTACACTTGTTGGTTTACATTCTTGTATCAGGGCACGTTGGCTTTGGTTTTGTATGTCTCCAGATGTCGTGTCAGGTCATTGATACGCATGTCCTTCAAGTGCACCAGGTGCTCTAACCTGTTCACCTTCATCTGCAGGATCTAGACACACACACACACACACACACACTATGTGAGATCTTTAAGAGAGTAACAGGATATGATGAAAATTAACAATTTCAGCCCAAACAATCAGTAAATGACCTAATTGCTGCAAGTTCCTTGTACTGCAGAAAAGGGACGTTGCATATTTGTACATGTCATCACGCTGCCTCTTCTTTAACACTGGCACGATAAGAAACTGTGGCTTGTGGCCAGAAAAAGGAAAGAAAAAAAACAGTCATGTCCGCTGAGCCTTTATTGACTCACCAACCGCTGCTGACACAGGCAATGACACATACTGTATCACACACACCCAACTCTCTCTCTCTCTCTCTCACACACACACACACACACACACACATCTGCAACGGCGTTACAGGTTGTTTCTACATGGCACTGTTTTTTCCCTCCCCAAAACGGAAGACAGTTTTGGCTGCAGATGTTCTGACAGTCAGCTTTGAGTTCTTCCCGGATTTTAAAATGTGTGTGTATGTGACTGTGTGTCCGTGTGTGTGTGTGTGTGTGTGTGTGTGTGTACCTCCACAGTCTCCTGTAAAGCCATTAGAGCCTGCTCTTTTTCCTGCAGGATTAGACAGACAGCAGGGTCCATGTCTGAAGTGAAATACACTTTAGGCTGGGGTTTGCTGTGTAATGAAGACACAAGACATAAAATTAATAGAGCTATGGCTCCATGGAGCTGGGATTCAGATGAAATGTTTAAGTGGTACCTGTTTTTTGATGTCATCTTGCCCTCTTTTTTTGTCCCTTCTGCTTTTGGCTGAGCCTGAAGTCGGGCCTCGATCTGATGAGTTTCTGATGACAATAAAAGCAAACTATGCAATTCCAACAACTATAATATGGGCAGAATTCTTCATGTTACTCTTAGTTTTAAGCTCTCTGTCCACTGATAACTTGATATATGAAAACCCCTCTGTCTTAAGCTGAGTCTGCAGGTTGGGAACCTGCAGGCATTTGTCCTGTTAAAATTAATGAACACAACAGCGGGTTATGGGAGAAAGAGGCAGAGAGACAATCAACAGCCAGCACAGGCAGAAGGAGGGAGAAATGGAGAAGTAAGATTAGAAAATGGAAACAAAGGGAAATCAGGAGGCCATGGAGTCAAGCAGTGCTGAGCTCAGGCTAGAGATAAAGGCCATCTGGTGGTGCTGGGAGTTGATATGAGGACCTGAGCTGTGTGTCCGACAGTGAATGGGGTGTGGATGGAAGAGGAGGGAGAGCAGAGCTGGACAGATGAGGTGTGGGAAACGGAAAGGAGACATGTCATCGGTTCCCTCCCTGAAAAAGGTCCTGCCATTGTCTAATCTGTCCTGTCTGACGCCCCTTAAATGTAGGTGCACATTTGTGTGTGGGTTGGTGTTTATGTCTGTGTGTGTGGTCACTGCAGTTTCTGGGGCTGATTAGCGTTAACTGAGAGAATAATATCATAATAGTGGAATACAACTGCTGCACACAAAGCTGGAGGCGACAGGCTAGGCAAAGAAGGCGAGAAACAAAGGAAAGAAAGCAAAAACTTCACTTCAGAGGGAGAATCAGTGAGCCAACTAGGCCAAAATCCTTGTCACAACAGTCGTGGAAAAGGTCCTCTCTAACACAAAAAACAGCCAGCTCAGTGCCTCTGAAATATCCTGATTTTATATGGGTCAGCTGATGCGTCAGCTGACCAGTAGCTGCAGCGCTATTAAGTCTAAAATTACTCCTACTTCCCTGCCCATGGCAAAAATATTTTGGACTGTGCAGGGGCTATGTTTAAGGTTATTGACTCTACATATATTTGTCAGCTAAAACACTGCACAAAAGGCATGAGTGGCAAGGATATGAACAGCACAAGGAGTGTGGTCACATCACAGTCATCATGTTATTGCTAAATCACCACTTCCATTTTAAGTAATCAGGTTGATTTCCGTATTTAACTGATATCAAAGTTAAGTAACCTCTGGGGAATGTTTTGGCATTACATATGACACAGATGATAGTTTGTAATTGTTAGGAAAGTGATAAATAAGTAGCATGGAAATAATGTAAGTATAAATGCTACTTTACAGTACCTGCATGAGGTTTCTCCTGGTTCTTGGTGTCATAATACTCCAAGTCCTGAGATCAAAAGGGAAATTTTTGTTTTGCTAAAGATTTTCTGTCATCAGTCAGGCAATGCTCTGATCAGGAATACAGAGTAAGCCTGAGTAAGATGGCTTAATATTCTGTAATTTTCAACAGCAAACAGACAAAAGTAACTCGTGTACACACGCACACACACACACACACACACACACACACACACACACACACACACACACACACACACACACACACACACACACACACATTTGCATTCCTATACTTGTGAAGATATTTCATTGACTACATTTAT
>OMKZ01003600.1:46443-58355 GCA_900302535.1 Neoniphon sammara
AGTTCCCCTTGTCTCTCTCTCTCTCTGTCTCTCTCTCTCTCTCTCGCACACACACACACACACACACACACACACACACACATACCAGCATATTGTCTATAGTGTGCTCCAGCTTCTTGTCTATCTTCTCCCTGAGGGCGCACAGTACAGGCTCTATCACTCCCGGGGTGCTCAAAACAATCCGCCTCACTGTCTCCTCAGCCACGTGAAAGTTCAGCTTGGAAAACACCTTCCTATCCAGACAATAAAAGTAGAACTGTTTGCAACTGAGAAAACATGGTAGAACAGAAAAGACAACTGAAGGTGATTTGATTCATAATGGTTATGGTAAACACTCTGAGGGTTAAATTATTTACAGTGACTAAACCATAAATCTGTGGTTGGCTAGGATCCATATCAGTGGCAAGGGAGAGGATGAGTGGGTGTGTTTGAGTTGGTTCTCACGGCCCGTTGCAGATGCCTATATTGCTCAGAAAGCTAAGCCAGTAATTTAAGTTTAGCCTATATTCCCTATATGCCTTAATGCTTCCAGTAGAATTCCCTTGAAAATGTGAGGGGTTGTTGTAATGTTGGGTCTGAGATCTAAGTGTGCTCCTGGGCCAATTCCAGATCCGTTCCAGTATGTGTTACAGTTTAAGACTGGCCTTTATTTGGATATTTATATGATGTATGGACGATTGTGCTCTTACTGTAACTGGCTATTTAATGTGTGTATTGGGGGTGGGTTGACTGAGTAACTAGGACAGACATGAATTTAAGCTGTGTGCAGAATGACACTGGGGCAAGATCAATGCAAACACTTATCCACCCTCCTCTACATTCAGTATTCAGTCCCAGTCCATGGATGTAATCATATTCCCTAGTTACAAACCATGCATGCAGTTTGATAAATGACAGATGTCTTGCCTGTTGAGAGTGTTCCAGTTAGTGAGCTTCTGCTGTGTGGAGTTTGCAGGGCTGTAGTTGTGCAGCTCAACCAGTTTGGGGAAGAAATTTTTGACAACTTCTGCAGCCATCACTAGAGAGAGTTCAGGATAGACAGTATGGTCGATTCAGAAGCAAAAATAATACATAGTTTATGATACATTTTCATCTGTTCCAATGTTATATTTTTATGTTTGTAGTTTTAATGTTTGTAGCTGGTGATACTTGACATTATTGTATGACTAGGGCTAGTTATTATTACAAGGCATAACTGGGTCATACAACTACTGCCTGTCCTCCATCACTTCTCCCAGGATTGCTAGCCAAGCCACAGGCTAAATTAACTACCTCCGTCGCTGAAGTCTCTTGTGATGTGTCTTTTCGGCCGGGACAGAGGTATTTGGTCTATCCAGGCGTACAAGTCCTGCAGTTGCTCTTCATTCAGTACTGGATCCATTATTCAAAAAGGTTCATCGGATACTGCTACAGTTTGAACAAATCCAAACTGTTTCAGCAAGCTAGCTAGCTAGCCTCGCTCTGCAGCAGGTTGTTTAATACGTTGCTATGCAACCAGTAAGAACCCATGGCAGCACTTTACAATGTGTATTAATAGGCCGGTTACTCTAATTCACAGTCTGGAGTGGTCATCTGGTTGGTACAGTAACACTGGTCGTAATATACCAAAATCTGTCGATGCCATGTAGGTCACAATAGGAATAGTGTCCTTTCTATCCATTCAAGGTCTATGAGCAGCACACACACACACACACACACACACACACACACACACACACACACACACACACACACACAGATAGATAGATAGATAGATAGATAGATAGATAGATGTTTTTTTTCCTAGCCCAGGGGCTCCCAACTGTCATGTCAAAAGTAACGTAAAGGTCAGATTAGATGGAAAGAAAGAAAGAGAGAGAAGACCACATACCCCCATTTTAGAGGATTCTGACCTGAGAAATCCAATCTATGAAGACGAGTGAGGTGGAGAGATAAACAAAAGCCTGAATGGTCAAACCGTCTTTTGGTGCCCCCAGTTTGGGAACTAATTATCTAGACCAGAAATATAGGCTTACATATACTGTGTGTATGCATGAATGTGTGTATGTATGCACTGTATATATAAAATGGCTCTTACTGACATACTAAACTGTGACAGCATTTACAGCAGTCAGTGACACTGCCAGACATGAGACCGGCCTTTAGGGCCTTTATAAAAAATAAAAAAATGCAACACTCATTAAGATGATTCACTTTTATTACTTAAAGGTTCCATTTTACTGACAAAAAAGAAAACATCAATAAATAACAACTCATGAAACTTGCATGTATAACCAAGACAATCACTGTGGAAAAAAGGCCACAGTTATTGGTGCAAGTAAAGGACAGCGTGATCATGTCACATGGACTCCCGTCCACTGCATAGAATATAATATATAAAATCCCTTGAAGTATTACAATCAATCATCATCAATGCAGTCAAGCATAGGTCACTTGAAAAGTTCAAGGCAAATGCACAAGTTGTGCACCAAACATTATTCTCTGTAAAGTGCCCATGTTAGTGCCAGATTAAGAAAAAAATAAATAAATCCCTTAAAAATCTATTCTTAGAAATCAGTACCACAATTATGTTGGGAAAGGAAACGGTAATAGTTAGTCACAGCCTAAGTGGTCAGTGCAATTGCTTAGTAAGGTCTTTTGACATCCCAGGACAAAGGCAGAGAGAATTTTCCCTTGAAAGACAAAATACATACTTAATATCATGGCAGCACTGCCATTTGTCATTTACACAGCAAGAAAGTTGCGTCTGTCATCACAGATTCAGGTTTCATTAAAATACATAAACAAGACGCAGATAGCAGCCATTCTCAGACACAGTTGACAAAAAGACTCTGTCATTTATTGTTACTGCCCCTTGAGTGGTTCTGCTTTCCACATCAATGCAGACTAACATCTCCTGAGAGGATCATCGAGACCCAGAGGCTCCCGAAACTGACACACTCCACTCTCCACACTCAGTGGAACTAAAACAGTTTCCTCTGTAAGAGGATCTCAGTGTTGACACCAGGTTGGAATTGTTCCCTCCATCATCTGGGTTTCCTGGGGGGGCATCAGGGCAGCTTTGCCTGCAGGCTACACACACACACACACACACACACACACACACACACACACACACACACGCAAACCATGGATGAGTCACTGTCACAGTACAATTCCAATTTCCCCTTTTAAAATTCTCTCATATAACACATCTCTCATTTAGGAATATAGTAATACTATGTACAATTACAAGCTATTCAGTGATGGCCAGTTAAGAATTATGTGCTGACTAATTCCCGAACACTGAGCCAGTCCTTACTCATTACACTGTTAAATGTCGGGACAATGTCTAAAACCACAGAGACCTTTATATATTTGAATCCCTGGAATAAAATTAAAAATGCCTGAATGCCAGCTAGAAGTGATTTAGTCTGCTAAAGAGCATAAATGAATGCTCTTTAATTTTACATCATAATAATTTGGTAACACAACTCCATATCTAAGTTTCAGTGTTTAGAAAAGTCAGACTCTGTCAGCTAATTACATACCAGCTGTTTCAGTCCAGATGGGGCTCCGGACGGCTTCGCTGGAGGCATTGGAGGCTTTGGCTTCATAATCTGAGAACACATTTGATCACATCTCAATCATGTGGCATTGTCAAAAGAAAAAAAATGTGCATGTGTCTTTGTGTTGTGTTGTGAATGCACATCTGTGTTTGCTTGAAAATGTCCAGACACAGTGCAGCAGTGGGAGAGTCATATGGTATTTTCTCTTACCGGCTTAGTTTCAAGTGGTGGGAGAGGTCTGGACGGAGGTAGTGGCTTGGCCTGTAAACATAAGCAAACAAAAATAATAAGACTTAGTCAAGTTTTAAAAAAAAAAAAATCCAACAAAAATAAAATACTGCTCATTTAGTATTATTTGGGGACCAGTTAACAAAAGTTTTAGCATAAAGGTAATACCAAAATCAAAAGTTAATTCTAAAAGTTAATTAGAAAATGGCTATGTGCATCCTTACCTCAAAAAAGACCGGCTTGCATGGAACAACAGGTGGAGACATGGAAGGCTTTACAGCCTGAGGGAAAACATTTACATTAACCACTACCCAATTGAGACACATATAGAGACATAAATATAGATGTTTGTAATTCTACATTTAACTAAAGTAAGGACAAAACTGTAGTCCAGGTTACCTGTTCGGTCTTTGATGGCTGAGGCACAGCTGGCACCTTCTTGGGTGGCTGGTAAAGGACAAATACTGGGATGAGTGAAACTATATTTGTCAGTTGCTGTCTTGGTCTTTCTTAGCCGCTATTTAAGCTAGCAGGTTAATGATAAACAAAACCCTATTCACAGTAGTGACATGGTAAAGCTCTAGAGGAGAACATCTGGAGCTTGTTGTCAAAATACATACAGTGTCAGTGTTACTGTCCTGATAACTCATTTGGGTTTCACTTTAGCTTTCTAATAATTACATTATCATGGTGCCAGTTAGATTGATGATAGATCAAAAGGGAATCTCACTTGTGGAGGTGCTCTGCTGGGGGCTATGGCTCTTGTATGTGTCTGGCTAGTAGCAGAGAACAGGGGTTTACAGGCTTGTGTAGCTGATGACTCCACAAATGTGGGCTGGCTGATTTGGGCAGGCCTGAGGCGAGGGCTGGCCCGAGCGCTGCCCGACTGAAACAGAGGGTTGGACTGTCCTGAAGTGGAGTCCAAATGTCTGCACGGAAACAGAGGCTCAAATCAAAGATAGGCAGGAGAAAAAGCTTTTTAAGTGTGTGCACAATGATTGAACTGGGAACAAAGGGAGTGATCATCTTTGTGTACCTCTTTTCAGGACGTCTTTTTCTCCGGCAGCACATCAAACTTCCAACGACCAGGACCAGCAGCAGAAGTACGCCTATCGCCAGTGACACTGCAGTAACAACCATATCTGTTCCTGCACACACACACACACACACACACACACACACACACACATCCCCACCCACACACAGAGATTGTGACAATATCCTTTATTGCTCAATGAATGATGAACATACCACAGTGTACGTCAGCCAGACGGGAAACAGAATTTTCTGTAATATTATTATAGCTAACAGGGAAATTCCATTAAATCAATATCTATTTGTGGTGATCAGAACAGAGTGCAATTGTTTGAGTCCACGAGAACCCTTTAACTCTTGGTAAACAGCACAGAGCAGTGAGTAACAGATACAAACAATCACATGTGAGCATGCATATCAGGAGTTCATGGAAAAATGTGACAGAGAGAAAGGAATGCATACAAACATACAGGCTATACTGTATTTTGACTCGACTCGATTTGACTTGACATTTTATAACCTCTGCAATTTGATTTTGATATGGCTTAATTGGCTAAGCTAATTTCATAATTTGGACACTTGGTTGGCACCTGTTGCACTCCTGGCTGGCTAGGAAGGCTCCCTCTCTCTGTGGTCCAATATTTTCCAAGATTTCTTCACTTTTTAAAAAAAAATTTCTCACCCGCCATGGGGGTTCAAGTCAGGCCATATCGTCCTGTTTCGTTTGTTCTAAACTTGTAGGCCTGTAAAGCCCTTTGAGACTGTAGACAGTGATTTGGGGCTTGAAAGAAACTTGAATTTGAACTTGTACAGTACCTTTAGGCAGCTCTGAGAGCTCCACGTCACAGAAGGGTGGGGCCCAGCCAGGGTCGCAGTGACACTGTCTCTCATGGTTACAGACCTGCCAGACACCAGTCACAGTCAGATATGTTGTCATTGCCCTGCTATATCGTTTTAAAGTGTTGAGGGTTTAACATTTGTCTCACCCCGCGGTTGCTGCATTTGGCAGAGCAGTCATCTGTTCCGTACACCTTGATGTTTTTGATGTCTTGACACTGCTGATCATAACATACCTGAGACACAGACAAAGACACCATGAAGGAATTGAGACACGGTTCATAGATCTTATGTACTTATGCAATTTACACTGCAAAAAATCTCTATCTTAACAAGTGATTTAGTCTGAGCATCTTGCTTTTCTTAAAACAAATGAAAAAATCTGCCAGTGGGATGAGATAATCAACTTGTTTCCAGAATTTTCCTGAATCAAGTGTCATTTTCTTGATATTAGTGGGCTGATCAGCCTTATTCTGCCAAATGCTGAAACTGCACTGGAAGCAAGTGGGATTAAAAAAATTTTAATATACTGAATATAATACACTAAATGTCCTCTAAATGGTAAAGACTAAATGGCAGATTCCTCACCATGTTGTTGCCACACTTGGTACCAGTAGGTACCATTGGCAGATCTGCAGGATAGTTGTCTTTAGGGTCCATAGTTGCTTCATTGCATGTCGCTCCATTTGATAGTGTAATGAAGGTCTTCCTGGAAGTCACTGGGAACTCCCAGCCTCCTGAGCAGAAAAGCTTCCCACATGTCAGATCCCTGCAAGCAAACACCACAGGGAAATGATCCCAATAACCACACTGTGACTGTAGGCTATTAATGAGGAGTATTGGGATTTGGGAATGATTACATACTGGTCTAAACATCTCTGGCCAAACATGGTCTTTCTGCATTTCCTGCCATTGTAGAAACAAGCATCTGCAGCTACGTCAGCATCTAAACCAACAGAAAACACAACAAATTAGAATTGAAGTGATGGATCAACAGCATATTAAAGACAAAGTGTCATGTCTGATCCTGGTGTTTTACCTGGCCCCCAGAGCCTCTTGCAGTGTTGTTCCCGTGAAGGACACTGTCCGTTGTAGCAGTATCCTCTCCCCCGGTTGCAGGGCAGGCCGTTTTGGGTGAAGGTGTCGGTAGGACACGAGCCAGAGAAGCCGGTGCAGTGTTCTGCCAGGTCACAGTCCCCCGCTCTTGGCCGGCACAAGGTGCCCACTGGTTTCAGCTGCAGAACGGAGAGGAACAGAGATGGAGATGTACATAAATACATATGGACACAGACAGTCTCAGCCAGAGAGTGGAGACGATGTTTACCTCCTCTCACAAGGACAAGAATTAAATTTATTAATTACAACAACTTGCTTAAATGTTCAATGATGATCAATAAAAAGGAAAGTAAATTCATTCACTACAGTTGTCACAGTGTACCGATGAATGATGTGATATTGATCATCGTAAGCAAATTCTCTTTTCACTTTCCCCTCCTCTGGCAGAGATTCAGTGGACAAGGACATTTCAGCAGAGCGGATGTTTGGCAATACATTAGTTACATAATTTCAGTTGGTGATTGTGTCTGAAGCCGTTACTGAAAATGACATGTACATCTCTGGCAGAGGAGATGCTTGAAAAGATAACGTTAGCGAGAAAAACTTGGGTCAATGAGGTTACACCACTAAATATCCTGCCCACAGTTTTGCTTTAACACACCCACTCAGTGTATACTTAGAGTGACAGTGTATGTCTGTGTGTGTGTGTGTGTGTGTGTGTGTGTGTGTTGCTTACCTGGCAGTTGTGGCAGCATTCTCCCTCTGCACACTGGGCTCCTTCTTTGAGTTTGCAGGTACTGGCGTTACAGCAGGGATCCTTGCACTCCTGAGAGAAAGAGAAAGAGAGAGGGGGTCAAAATAGTGCAAGTGTGTTTCTGTGTGTGTGTCTGAGTGTTGTCCTGTGTGTCGACTTACCTCCACCGTGCCGCAGTCACATTCCTCTCCGGGCTCCAGGAAGGCGTTTCCACACACTGGCCCTCCGTAGATGCGATCAGTTGAGGGAGTATCTAACAGACAAGCAGGGTTGACCTCCTCCAGGAACCTGCTGAGCTGCTGCTGACTGCAGCTGCTGAATATCTCTGGGTACACGAACCTAAACACAGCCAGAAAAACAAGGACAGAGAAAATACTGGCTTTACTTTGTTGGGCTTTAATGCTGTAGCTTCTAAGTGAGTCTAAGTTTGGGTATTTTATTACTGTGCATTAACTGTCTTATCATCTATTCTATGTATCCTTGTGTATTTTGGCACTTATTTTTCTTATTCTCTTTACCTTTATTTATTTTAGGAAACCATTACTATTGTTGCACCTTGGCCCCAGAGAAACAACATTTTGTCTCATTATGTACAGTTTATATATTTATGTTGATTTGCACAAGCTGAGATCAAAATAAAGTAATCCATCAGTCGATCATTGAGCTTACCCAACACTCTCGGCCATGATGCAGCCCTCCGCTGATCTTGAGGAGCCACAAATACAGTTTCCATCATCATGGGACAAGCCCAGGTTGTGACCCATCTCATGGGCGATGGTAGAGGCCACTCCTATTGGGTTGGTGTTATGGTCCTGGGAACATAATTACGGTTATGGTGGATTAAAGTGGAAGAGCGCAGAGAAGAATTAATGGAGCATATTTTCTTCAGACAGTTATTACAATTACATGTTTTTACACAAGAAAAAACGTGCCAACCTCATTGACAGCTCCAGAGTTGGAGGTGCACATGGCTTTGTTGTTTGCCAAGCCAACAGTTGATCCATCGAAATCCACACCTCTGAATGAATAACAGGGAAAAAATGTTTAGACATCCGAAATAACAGCTTAATACATCTTGTGATCATCTTATATCTTAGATCGGAGAGAGAGCGTCTTACGTGATGAACTGCGCGTTGTCATGTTTGGTCCTCGGCAGTAAGCTCTCCTGACGCCACTGAAGGAATCGAACAAGGGTGACCTTAGGAACACTGCTGACCTCGATCTGATCTCTGTAGGACCAGATATCCAGACCAACCAGCATCACACGAAGACCGACAGGGCGATACAGCTGAAACACAGCAGCATAGAGCATCGTTAGCACACACAAACTGGAAAGTGGACACCCCCAAAAATGTATCTTAATCATTAGAGATATAATATAATATATATAACAAGATATAATAAAAATCCTAAAATGTTTTGAGCTTTTACATTATAAGAACTTAATTTTGTTGTATCAGTAACACTCCTGATTCAAAATGTTTTGGCTATGATGTTTCAGGCTTTGGGACTTGTTAATCCTTTTTACAAGTCTGGACTGTCCAAGATCAGGAAAATATGTGAATTCTGTTTTATTTCAAGAAGAAACCAAGAAACTAATTGCTAGACTACAGTGAAACCCGTATAACAGCATGATACCTTGTCCACATGGTTTGCTATTTCAAGTGCTCTGGCCTGTATCGTCTTTGTACTGCCAAACTTCTTGTACTGGAAAGAAAGGATTACGTTAAAGTAGTGAAAATACAAATAAATTCTACACACAGCACAGAGGGAAGAAGTGTTACTGAATCAGATTGTAACCACTGAGTTGGGAGATTCGGGAAATCATACCTCTGTGTAGTCCACCACCAGAACCATCTCCACTGTTCTGGGTTTTCCAGTATGAGCTTTGACCTGGGCGCTGCTTTTCTGAATAATAAAAAATGTGTTCGATTATATATTATGGACAATGAATGCATTAGACCGATATATTAGTTTGATGTATCGAGCCAATATTGGCATTTCAGTAAAAATATCAGGTTGCGGCTGTGATTTCTTTTATCTTAATGGTTAAATATAAGTATGTAGCATAAAATATTAGCTATAAAAAGCCTTAATACAAAAACATCAGTATTGGGCTTCATGAACCCATATCAGACGAATCCTAGTTTCTTATATATCCACTTTGATGTTGTGTGTGTTTACCAGGCTGCTGAGTTGGAACAGTCCAGAGGGACGGGACCCATGATCATAGAAAGTGGTCGTGTTTCCATGGGAACAGGAGCTCCTCTTCCTCCTCAGGTGTTTGTAGTTGTAAACAGCGTGAAGACCTTCCTCTTCATGGCTCTGACCTCCAGCCTGCTCTCCTGCCTCGGCATCAGCCAGAGGTTCAATCAGGTAGACCTGGTCCCGGATGCGCACAAACCCACTATAGAAAGCAAAACAGGAATACGTTAGAAATGGGCAGAGAAAAGCGCCTCACCACTCAGCTTGACAAATGATTAAAATATACCCAGCTCTGACCATAAAAAAGCCTCTGTTTTGTTTCTCGGGCTGCTTTCCACAGCTATTGACAGTGACATAGAAATTTCTTTTACATCTGCTATCAAGGAAGTCTGGTCTTTTGTAGCATCAAGATTTGATTGAGAGTCTGAATTGCATGTCGTCTACAACAGATTTAATGGCCTTAATGCAAGAGGTAATGGATGTTCACAAACAGACCCTCTGTATATCTTGTGAATCTTCTAACTGGAAACACTGGTAAATCCATCCTGTCTCTGTGAGCCCTTTTACCGGTGACTCAGAGTGGGAGACACAACCACCTCACCAAGGCTTCATGGATTTAATTTAACTTGGCAGGCAACTGAGAAAGCTTATAGTCTTGTGGTGCTTAGTAATCTAAGATGAAAAAGGAACGTCCAGTATTACTCACTTTATTCCTGAGCACAGTCCCATGCTAGCAGAGGAGTCCTCCACTTCCACGACATGTCCGTGGTAGTAGCAGTGACCCTGAACAGGCGAAAATCATTGTCAGGGAATCAGTGGAGAGATTTCACCTCATACTTTATTTTTCCCTAGATTGCCAAATATTTCCAGCTTAGTTTAGTAACATTTTTTCAGATTTGGTGCTAAGATGTATGTAACAGGGTCAGATATTTGAATGACAGCAGTTCATGTGTAGGTGGTGATGTAATGTGGAGTGCTGCTTTATACATCCCATCCAGTTTGATACAGAGCTGTCAGACTTAAGTTTTGAGGTGCCACCTCTCATAAAGAGGAAGTCTGCAAATGACAACCTTATATGGCATTTATAAGATCTGTTTTACTAGTCAGAGAACATGAAACACTGACATCACAACACTTAGAAAGTCCCTATCATGAGTTTGGTAGATGAAGATGATGAAGTTGGCAGAGATCTGTATACCAATTAGTACAAATTACTACTTGTAAAATGTGTCATTACTGTGTCTTACTCTGTAATTTGTTTGACAGGCCTGAAAAACTTTCTAACATGTAGGAAAACTTATGACAGCAGTCTTCTTCTGTTTTGAAAATGCTGAAATACTTCTTCAAAGATGTCAGACTTCTCAGTGGAAAAAAAATGCATCTACAAAATCTAATTCCCCTGTTGAACAGCTCAACCATGACTGTGATTTTGAGGCAGAAAATGAAATTACACCAGCAGAGTGAACTGCAAAACCACTTGCACAGGAAGATAAATGTAGCAAAGCAGTGAAACTAGGTGGGCATTTGGCACAGGATATCCTGTGCAAGGAATATGTATTTAATTCATTGATCTGTATGACCTGAATCATAAGATAAATGCTTTGGGGTCTATAAATGTGAAAAGTGGCAATAAAATAAATACATTTTGCAACATCTATGGTTGTATTTGTAATGTGTGAAAAAGCAACAATTTTACTGCATTTTGTCCTATTCAAAGTTGCATTCTAAATTTTAGAAATTTAGGCAGTCATTACTTTTTTCTCTAACTCTAACTATACTGCACATTATTATGCAGACTTTTATGATATCTTCAACTTGATTCTGAATTCACGGATTCTGATAATGTTGGTGAATGAATAGAAAACTACCTCATGATCTGGAGTGGTTGTCACCTGGGTGCCATGCTCAGTATAGTGTGTCACAGAAAAGTTTTTCCCCACAAGATTTCTGGAATGAAAACATTTTCATTTGTAAGGAAGTCAGCTCATGAAAAGACTAGGCATATAAGTGTGTATAATAGTTTGATGAAATTAAAATAATCTCACCTGTTTTTTTCCAGATGTATAGTGCAATTCTGCCCTGCTATCGTCAAAGAATACTTTATTACATCAGGGTATGTCTATGAGCACACACACACACACACACACACACACACACAGAGAGAGAGAGAGAGAGAGACAAAGAAAAAAAGGGTGAGGCTTGAGTGTCTTCTTGTGAGATAAATTAAGAGCATGAAATTGATAAAATCT
>OMKZ01003604.1:5210-17055 GCA_900302535.1 Neoniphon sammara
TCCCATGCATGGCAGACAGAGAACGCAATGAGCATTTGTGCACAGAGCATGAAGCGGAGGGCGATTTTTGAGGCACTGCTTAAAGCTATCACTACCCGGGTGGAAAATACACATGACAACTGGTTTGCAGGTTCCAAATGAGAAACCACCATGAACAGTGTGGGAGTGGTGGTGAGGAGGTGGGGGTGGGGGGGAGCCACCCTGGATTGGCACGCAGTGACAGTGATAAATTTTACCAATCGTCCAGCGTGAAGATCTGTCTAATCTTTGCGGTGGCTCGCAGCGGGGTAGGACCCCATCACTCTGCCATTATTTGACAACAAAACATCCGCGGAGAGCACTGAGCCGGGTTCAGTTAGCTACAATACACTCCCCGCATACACAAGTCCCCGGCGAGAGGGATTATAAAGTGGCTCTATAGCCAGCCATTAAAGGGGCAGACCATTAAAATGCAGCCACAACCACCTATCCCCACTCTAAACGTAGAGTGGTTGAGAGAGAACAAAACAAAGCTGTCTGTCAATAGCCTTTAATTTTGAATAGAGAGCAAATAAAATTCAATGCCTATAATGGCCTTCATTTTCCTCCAGACTCTTGAAATTGATTCGATGGCTTAATTTGGCTCTGGCAGGTGGGATACGATTGGCAAACATATACGGCTGCATGCAATTCACCCCGAATGACTCAATAAACAGCATTTGCAGTAGTTTAGCAACAAAACATTTTTCCGTGGCGATGCATCACGGTCCATATGCATCTATCACGGCCATGTGGTGTTCTGTTGGCAGTTACAAGCTCCACGTTTACACCCAAAATGTTATTTTGATTTCACTGACACTGAGATAATGTTTCATAACACACAGTCAGTCACGAATTAGCCCATCTGTCTGTTTGAGCTTCCTGGTGGTGATGGAGTCCCTCTCTCTCTGCGTGTGTGTATGCATGCGAGTGTGTGTGTGTGTTTGACCACAGTGGCTCAACCTTCTCTCCGCCAGGATTCACTGGCGGCTGTCAGTTCAATGAGCGACTCCTCCACAGATTGTGCTTGAGCCAGACTCCTGATCCCTCGTCTTCCTCCTCCTCTCCTCCTTTGCTTTCTTTCTCTCTTGCTTGTTGACACGCATATGCTCGCAAATGCATATACAAACACACACGCGCGCGCGGAAAACACAAAGGGGCATTGTGCGGCGTTCCTACATTTTACAGCGCCGTATTCAGCGGGAATCGTCATTGGCGGCGTGTGTGAATGTTTTCTGTGTAATACACTCACTCACATCAGCCTATTCACATCCAGGTCTGTAGAATGAGCGGAGCCGATGCCACGCCACATCGGCAGCTCCGACAGCACCTGTCCCACTGGCCGAACTAGTCCGCATTATGGAAAATCAATCTCATTTCTTTTGTCACGGCGGTACGGGCTTCTTACTGCTCCATAAAACCATAAAACAGCTTGATGGCCTGACAGTTTTCACAGAGACTCTTGGTCCAAATGAAACCTTGTTTGTAGAACCTTTCCAGCTGGAAAACACTTTTTAAGGTGTTACTTTAAGCTGATTTATTTATCTATTTATTTTTTGCCTTTTCATAATCAGTGAGTGGGCAGTGTGTCCTCCTGCACTTAGTATTTTTATTCTTTGAGGCAATGGGAAAATTGAGAGTCACAGTAAAGCATACATGGGTTTCTGGTGTGATTCAATCCGTTTTACTTTCTTAAATGTTTTGCCATAGTAGAGAGAAATTATTTCAACCTGTATTTAAGTAAAAAAAAGTTTTTAATTGAGTAATGCTTAGTGCTACGTGGTGCAGCGACTTCCATTTTCCACATTGTTATGTCTGTGGAAAAATGTCATGAAAACACTGCCCTTTTTTTTTCTGAGGACTTTCTGTCTTTACTGCAGCTACTCTGTTGTGAACAAAGAGCCTCCAACACAGTCAGCCGGGCTCCCAGCTCGCACAGACCTACTTGTTAAGCCCTCTGTCTCATCAGGCTCGTTCGCTTCGTCCCCTCCTTTCTCTTCATCAAAGGAGAGGCGGAAAGCCTTTGCGCTGGAAGTCTCACATTGCCGAACAATTTTGATCACGGTATGAATTTTTAAACCTGAAATCCAACAGGAAAAGGGAGTTCAGTTCTGAATAAGGAATCAAAGCTTTTTTTGACTAATGATTTTTTTTACATCCCCCTCTCTGTCAAGCACTTCTTTTATTGTTTTTTTTTTTTTTTTGGTCTGTTGTTCTCCCTCAATCCCCCCCCTCCATTGCCCTCGCACACCATTTTCTAAACAAGTACAAAGAAAATGATGGCGCCTAGATGGAGAACCAGTGTGATTTACATGACTGATTACAGTGCAATTTCACACTTATTTGCATGGACATCCTCACCATCCTCACGGAGCTAATGGATTGTTGGAGCTCTGCTGGCCCAGGCCATGTAAATGAGAACAAGACAGAAAGAGAGAGAGAGAGACGCTTATGCTTTATTAAGCTCGGGAGAATCTGCTCAATAAAACACATTCGGAGCTGTATGCTTCTCTGCAGGCTCAAATTATTATATTACCGTGCACGATAGCGCAGTTAGAATTCAGGTCTCAGTGATGGGTAATTTTATCTTAAAATATAAGAATGCGTATGTACATATGATAATATCCTCATTTTGGATGGGTGAGATTTGAATTCTGGCTGTTTAAATCTAGAAATGCATGTGGAGGAAAGACATTTTTGTGATGCAGTCCTGCAGTGGACTTGTATTTCTGCTGTTAGTGGTCAAATGCGTGTCAAAGGGGTCTACATATCTGACTGTAAAAGTGTCATAAAGCACTCCCGCTCTGCTCTATAAAGCGCAGTATTTTATTTTTCTCTACAGATGCCATTTATAGTTTTATCTGAGAATTTCATCAGTGCTTTTATGAGAGGTTGGCCATATTTGACACTTCTTTTATGAGGCCAGTTACTTTTTATGCGATGCCTTCAGTGGAAATGTTGATGCTGCATGATTGGTTGATCGGGATGTTTATAGGGATCTGTGGTTCTATTCAATTCACACAGCCTCTATTTAATAGAAAAAAAAGAAAAGACAAAGAAAAGTCTTACTGCACTCATAATTTTCACTTGGTTTAAATACATGACTATCTAATCTAAACTTTTCTTAATTACGTTAAGATTATACTCCCACTGTATCTATCCACAGGAATATGTTGGTTTTGCTTTCATCATAACAGTCTTTCATTTTGTACGATGTAGAATTACTGTTATATTGGGATATCAATCTTTTAGAGTCTCTTACAAACTTTTTTTTTTTCACTCCCATCTCCCCGGCTCTTCCCCTGGTACTAGTAATTAATTTCCACTTGTTGTCATTACTTAAACCAGTTAAAAAAGAATTATGGCCAACTCCATGCAAATAGTGATTAATTGTAGCCGGCTACAGTCCATTTGTTTTCATGGATGCTGTACAGGGCAGCTCCCGGGGTAATTCATTTCTCTTGTTTACAGAGATACGTAGATCATCTGCCTTTTCATCACGCTTTTTATTCCTCATTGTTTTCCTTCACTTTCATCATAAGCCGCATGCTAATGCACAGCGCGGCCGGGATGGAAGCCGGAATATGTTATTGTCAGATTATGTTTTATAAATGGATTTGGGACTATTTGCACAGCGGCAGTGTCACGGCAACATTAGATATGAAACACTGACTTTTAATACAGGTGCAGCCATAGCAGGTCATCAGAATGGCTGTCTGCTGTGCTGCAAACTCGTCGCAGCGACTGTGAACGCTACTTGGGGAATTACTGGCAGTCAAAGGGAAGCTGTATTAGAATATCTGTGATGGCTGCTTGAGTTTGAGGTGACGCTGAGGCTTTCTCTGTGTGGTTTTGAGGTACCTTAAGCATTAATGGTGCAATTCAGACTGTTACTTAAGCCCTCTGTAAAGGTACTTAAGTCCTCTCTTGCACGCAATTTACTCTACCTATTCTGACGTTGAACCCAAGTGCAAGGCTGTGCATTTCCCAGCAGACTCGGTTGTTTGCTTTGACTAAGGTTTCTGTGTAACCATATACAGATTCTAACCTTGATTTATGTAATCTGAAAACCCTTATTGTTGCCATTAACAAAACGATATGAGAACAGCAGTTAAGTTTCAAAAGCAGTCGGCTAATTGGACTGCTACATTTTCAAATGCATTCGTTCCTCACGCTTCAAATAAAGCATAAAGCGAAAAAGACTTCACACCTCACATCAGGAAAGGGTCGTGTCTGGAAACTTTGGATCACAACTGAGAATTCAGGAGCCTCAAAGACTGACAGCACAACAGATTATCTTGATTTACATATTGTGATAAATTAATCTACTTCATCAATGACAAAATTTAAGCTATTAAAGATAAATAATAGCAATAAAAATAAATTAAACGCTGTACTCTTCAAGCAGGAGTCAGTTGTATTTATTTCCATCTGCAATTCATCTTTATCTAATGTCCCTGGGGCATGTGTTAATACCACTCACAAAAAAAGGCATTTTTTAAATGCAAAATAAAAAAAATATTAATAACCACTACATACAGTTTTATATATTAATTTTATTAGGCTAAGTTTATGTCATGCTTGCTGAAGTATTACTGCACTTTGGCTGCATTTCAAAGAGAACTCAAGTTTTGCTCTCTTTAAGCCATTTGAAGCTACAGGGAACGTTGTGGTAAAGAGTTGGCTGAGAGATATTAGAATTTGATGTTAATGTGATTCTATAATATTATGATAAGGAGTGATCCACGGTATTAATGCAAGAAAAAAAAAATCAGTGAAAGAGGGCTTTAACCGTGGCCATTACAAATACTATTGAACAGTAAGGAAATAAATAACAAGGTATAAAAATGTTATCAGGATTTTTTTGTTTTTTTTACCCAGTGACCAGCAGTAGTTGAATAAACCTCTTGGAAACTGTTGGTTTTGCATTCTTATACACCCAGGTCTGACCTGGCATAGCTCCAACGTGCTCCAACGCCTCTCCACCACTTACCTCAGTCCAGTCTGAATCATGGCATCTAAGCCCCGGCCTGCCTGGTATTGCACTCTTTCCCTAGGTCTCTCTAACTCTCTCTCTCTCTTTCTCTCTCTCTCTCTCTCTTCATTTCTTCCTGCTTCCTTGCTGTGGTGGGGGCCTCTGCCTGGGGCTTGTGATCGGATTTAGCGCTGCATTCTCACTCCGTCTCCCAGAGATGAGTGACAGATGGTGGCCATTAGTGTATATTCCATGCATCTGTTGCAAGGCGCTAATTTATCTCATTAGGGGAACGTGTGGAGGGGGAGGAGGAGTGTGTAGGAGAGGGATGGAGCATTTTATTATGAGTGTAAAACACAGGGAAAGATGCACGGCGCTGGCTGCCTATGAGACAGAAAACGAGAGAGAGTGTGAGAGAGAGCGCGAGTGTGTGTGGGCGATAGCGAACGACCAAACGACCAACCGGGCCCACTCTGCAACCCAGTACTCTAGGTCATCGTACACAATCACTGGCCTTCACAAGGTTTTTCTCACACCGAGATTGTGCATGTGTATGCGCGCATGTTTGTATGAGGACGGCCCCTCCACTCTTTATAGGTCACGCTGCAGGGCGAGCCAGGCGGACCCACTCACCCCACCCACACAAGCTCACACACGTACAAGTAACCACACCCACCCACACCTCCGCCATGCTGCTTATTTACATTATGAAAGATATGCAGTGCACGTGCCCTGGCGTAATTTGCTGTATGCTGTGTGCATGTGCATTTGTATGCGTGTGTGTGTGTGTGTGTGTGCGTGTGTATTGGGGGATGGGTTGCTGTCTGTTGGACCGACCATTTATACTGAGGAATTCTAGTTTGATCTGTGCTGCTACTCTGTGGCTTCACTTTTTTAGTTGTGATTTTCTGAGATCCTGAAGATTGTATATTTATTCGTAATTACATTGATAATTCATGAATTCTTCATTGGTGTTTTGCCCTGGCATTTCAGTTTCTAGGTGGCACCAGGGGCGGATCATAGGACCGTGGAGTTCTGGGACACAAACTTCATGCGGGCCCCCCTTCACCAGAAACAGAACTGGATAGGCTCTGTACATTTGTTAGTAACTCGAAAAACATCCCCTAAAAGAAATGAAAATGAGGTCACTTCTTTGTGTGTTTTTGGTACAATGCATGGAAAAAAAATATCTGAGTAATTTATATATATATATCCATGTATGTGATGAGACAGTTCTTTAATGTTTGTATCTTTTTCTCTATTATATAGTAACAGTAACACCTAGTTATGGCCCACATACTGATAAGATGACCCAAATTTCAAAGAGATTGACCAAATGATGAAACGAACTGTGCCTGGGCCCCTCACATCACAAAAAAAGGATTTATCTGGGATTGTATATTACGCATCTAAAATTTATACATAACCCAAAATAACCAGGTAATGAACGATCGGGGCTTCAGGTCATCCCTGTGCCCAGCCCTGCCCAGTGTGTGACTCTTTTTCTTTCTCTCTTCAGTCATGGTGACTGTCGCTGCCCATGATATCTACACAGTTGTTCTGTTTATTCCACACAAATCTCTTCCTGTAGATGCCAGAGGATTTTTGATAGAAAATAGCAAAGCAGACCTTTATTTATATGAAAATGTTGTGGATTATTACATAAAACCTGTATTACTTTTTCCTGCTACTCCTCCCCATCTCCATACATTGGCTGGATTGTACCCAGACAATATAGGTGACTGATGACAAAGCCAACCTGACCGTTTCAATATCTAGTTTTGAAGCCTTATTAGCAATGTGAGAAAAATAGGCTTGTGTGTCCAGTCTGTCCCTTGTAGCTTTCCTTGTAAACACACTTGATGTTGTGTACATTCAAAATGTCTCACCAAGACACATTGTGCATGTCCTTGAGGCTTATTAAACATGATGACTGCATTTCCTACCGCAAAAGACATTTGCTCAAAGGTGATACATGCAGAATTTAGACATTAATAAATCATGAATTAATTAATTTTGAGATGTTAGTAAAACCGCTATAAACAAGCTAAGCAATTACTGAGGAGATTGGCAGCCTCTACCAGCCTCTACATTGCGTTGTACATTGTGTGCTTCAGTGTTGGATTTGGCAGGGAAACTGAATGGGTTGATAGTGGCAGATAGTGGAAGGAGTGAAAGGCCGATGGTAAAGAACAACATGTGTAACCACTCAACTTCACTTCAGAAGTGAAGTTGAGAAGAAAACTTTTGACTGAAATAGCAACATCCTCTTTAAGACACAAACTTATAGAAAATGTAGTCCTAATTTTGAAAAACAAACACCAAGTATACTGCCGTTTAAAGACAGAGCTACACCATGGTCTCATTTGTTTTACACTAATTCTACTAAGGTATCATAATTAATTTGACCATGATATTTTAATGTTTAAAAATGCATCACCTTGGAAATGATGCACATAAATGCAGCCCAACCTATCACTTAGCCTCCCTATTGGCTTAACATGCAGTAGTGAACATGTTTACATTTCTGTCAAAAACTTTAACCAACGTGGATTAGAGAAGCCTCCCTAATACCCTCAAAAGATTGTTTCCGCATATATTCATGAATAAAGAGCGAGTTTAAGGATTTGGCATCAGAGCTCTTATTGACCTGCCTCCTGTCTATGGTTTTGCAGGGCTATCAAGGAGCCCAGGGGAAGGATTTAGCCTGCCCAGGAAAAATCTAATATTTCTCCACATAAAAGTCAAATAAAAGCCACCTGGCGACCCCTGTGTGTCTGCAGTGGAGAGATGATACAGTGGTGACCTACAGCCATTCAATGGGGCCGGAGTTAAACACTAAAATCAGCCTCCTGCTATCTGCTCCGCGAGGCACAAGAAGGGACACATTCTCATAAGCAGTGTGTGTTGATATGTCGTCGATTGATGCGTGCGACTGTGTGTGTGGTTGTGTGTCAGCCTCGAAGTGTACTGGCTACATGTGAGGAGAGGCGGGGTGACGTGTTCCTCCAGTCACATGTAATATTGAGGTTCTGCTTATCTCTATAAAAAAAAGAAATATCTTGTTTTTTCATGTCATGGAAGTGTAAGTGAGGAAATAGAGGAACTGTTTGTTTCTCCGTGTAATTCTTTGTGTACACACCACTGTCTGCTGTCACGTGTCCCCTCTGAAGCCCCTGTACAGTATGTTCCCCGCTGCCTGCAGCCATGCTGGATGAAAGTAGTGTTGGTGGCGGATGAGGCTCAGATGCAGGCAGCCTGTGGTGAATCGGTGAGCAGTGGCTTGTCTTTACGGGAGCCAGGTCACTAGGAGGTCCCCTTTCATGAAGGTGACAGATGTACAGAGAGATGCACATTGCTGTAAGTGTGTGTGCGCGAGTGTGTGCGTGCGCGTGTGAGTGAGTGTGTGTGGATGGGGACGGCGGCGGCGGGGGGAATCTGCTTTTTGCATTGATCAAATTAGACCTTCCCATAGATGAGAATGTTCATTTAAATGTCAACACTCATATCGGCAGGCCGCCTGTGAAATATGGAGGATTCTGCAGAATCATTTAGGTGTCAGGCTCGGTTTTATATCTTCACTTTTGTGATGAATGGCACCAGTTCATATCTAGTGAGCAGATTCAAGAGGTAGATCTCATCATGTCGAGTCAATATTCAAATCAGGAGATACTGTAGATGCTGCTCTGCTCGCGGTAGGAAGTAGAGTTTGACCAATGTTTTTGAAGGCTCGTACCTGTGCCGATGTGCCAGAACTCAATATCTGACAATATTTAACTATTTTAATGCAAAAAATAGAAATAAACATTTTCAGAGCTATATTTTTGTCAGCGTGGAGAAGTCTCGGAAAAAGCATCTTCAACATCATTGGGCGCTAATAATCTCCACAGAAACCCATACAAATGAAATTCCTGTGTGTGAGCTCCCTAAGACAGAGTGACACACCACTCCTGTTCAATAGGGAGAACACAAGGGAAACTCTGGCATAGCATTAGGCCATTAAATGAATAATTAATCTACAAAAAACATAAATGAACAATTATATGAATAAATGAAATCTGCCAAGAAAATGGCATTTAATTTCAGGTTTTACACTGTGTTTATGTAGCCATAGTGAGGGAGGAAACTCCATCATGCTGGCAGTGGACGGTATCTGATATTTAATAAAAGGTCGGTATGTGAGCAAACCAATCCGTCTAACCCCAGCAGAAATATGTACGTGTAGGAATTATGTACAAAATGTTTGTGTTGAGATGCCTCTGCGCTTTTTTTGTTTGCGTCTCCACCTACAGATGAAGCTGTACTGAGCCCTAAAGCAAATGTACAGCACGCTGCTGCTGTTACAGCTGCACTCCAGCGAGAGCTAACACATTGAATAATTCACTATGTTCTATCAACTCGTTTTCGGGAGAAAAAAAATGAGAGAAAGAGAATCAACCATAAGTCTTTGCTGTCTCTCTCACTCTTTTTGTTTCATTATGAATCACATCACCTTTTTTTGTGTCTTTTTTGCGCTGGGGTTAGATGTGCAGAGACACATTCAGAGCTGTGTGAACCTAATGGTGCTACTGTAGCTAGAATATACCGGGTGGTGTTTCGCACCCAGCAGCCAGACAGGCACCTGTGTGCTTGTCAGCCTCCTTTTGTGTCACCCACCTAATTGGGAACAATTAGCCCAAAGGTTGTTTTACATGGCAGTACATGATAGACTTCAATTATGCCATTGTTCCTATTTTCTGAATGGCGCTATCTGAATGAAGCCCTGATTGGAATTGTCTTTCACGAGGCACAGCGTGGCGGCCGGCCTGTCAAAGCAAGACTTCCTGAAAGCCCCATGAAACCAGGCGGCGGAGTCAGGGAGGTCATTGACGCCAAATGAGCAGGCATGTGGTTTTCCCACATGAGGGTAGTGTGTTGCGGGGGGAGGGGAGGGCTGGGCAAAATGGACAAAATCAAATGGCGCACTGTCTGACTGAATACCTCAAGATTGAGATTGTGATGATGTTGTAGGAATGGTTATTGGTGCTTTCCTAAGATATTGACACAGAAGAGATTTTTGATAAATAATGATTAGTAATGTGGAAATGATGACTAAGAAGGTAAAGACAAATAACAGACCAGCTACAACCAATCTAATAACTTCAGAAAACTGCATCCCTTCATTGTAATGCTGCCTTTAAAAACAGGAGGGGCAAACACTTATCACAATATTACAGTATCAAAAAGCCCAGATGATATCCAGTCAATATCAATATAATATTGATATGATGCCAAACCCTAGAGGAGAGTGTGAGCAACTCACAACACACCTCTCATCTCTGTCAGTGTTCATAAGAGGCTGCCGTCCACCGCATATCATCAGTAGATTTCTGTGTGTGTATGTGTGTGTGTTTTGGGTGTGATCAGCTATGGTGATAATAAGTCATGATGGATCTCGTAATGACTCTACCGGCTTTCCCTGCCATGCACACATCATCACCTTTTCCTTCCGCGCTCATTTGTGAACACAGTGAGTCCAGCGAAGCCACCGGTTGCCAAATGGAGCGAACCCGAAGCCAGCCAGCGCTGAGTCTCCTGTCTCCTGTGGCTCTGGAGGGGAAGCCATCTTCCCAGGCCAAGACAACGTCTCCCTGACAGTTCCCTCTCCTCTGTCACTCGGCAGGCGCGCGCCCTCGTGTGTGTGTGTGTGTGTATGTTTGTGCGTGTGAAAGAGCGTGTGTGTGAGAGAGTGTGGGCGTTTCGATAAGCCAGGCCAGCATTGACCTATAAATGGTCCACACTGTGTCGTCCACTTATGCTGTGATAGATCTGATGTAGTTTATTTGATTACATACTTATTGTATACTTGATAAGTAGTACACTACTTATCTGTATGAAGCCATTAACCTGAACTGACTCTAATATGAGGTTTTCACACAAGTGCTCATTATATATGTGAGTGTATTTTTTCATTAGTAATATTAGAATTAATATGATCCTGGATTTTAAGACTCTTAGTTTTCGATGGTTTTAATGCTGTTTCTCTTCAACGAGTACTGACATTTTCATACCGCACCTTTAAAGATATTGAATATTTGTGCAAATTATATTTGTATTGGTATCAATGCAGTATCAGCTTTTGAAGATTCATATCAATCACCTCTGTTGATACATGACTTTGCATTAAAATCTTTCACTTAAAAAAAAAAAAAAACTTTTCTGAGTTGTATTCATAGTGGTGAAACATTTGTCTTATATGTGTCCACTCCTTTTTGGGACAACTGCCATGGTCTTCCCACATCCTTTTGTGCTTTGCTGCTGGTGCTGAGTGGGTTTATACGCGGGGCAGTATGGTCCTGGAGGGTGGTGGGGTGGTGTTGTGTGTTGGCAGGCAGGCAGGCAGGCCTGATCCCTGGCTCCACTCTTCCTCTAGAGCTGGGGGCTGTGGGGCCTTGGCTGTCATTACCGGAAGTAGCAGCGGGAGTATGGCAGTGTGCTGCAATACCCAACAGTGGGTTGCTGTTGTATTTGTGATATAAATACAGAAAATACATAGTCGTGCAGTAACACCTGGGTCTGTTATTTTTATTTCAGGCTTGAGTGCTTTGCTCAAGTCATATTTTGTTTGTTTGCATACAGCCTTTTTATAAATATGGTTTATGTGCGTGCACGTCTGAGCGAGTCTTTGTTTGTGTGTGGGCGTGCATGCGCATGCCCGTGTGTGTTTGTCCTGACTCTGTAAGTGTGTATGTGCCAGCGGGTGCAGCTTGCGGCTCAGTGTGTTTGTATATTCCTGCTCTCAGTGTGTGTCCAGCACTGCGGCACTGCGCCTGGTTTCACCTGAGGCCAAGGAATGTCCTCTGGTCCTCCTCC
>OMKZ01003618.1:219-11231 GCA_900302535.1 Neoniphon sammara
ATGTCAGGAAGTCATTCTCTCTGATCTGGAACTGATCCCGAAGATACTCCAGACGAGCCTGGAGGGAGGGAAGGAGAGAGAGAGAGAGAGAAAGAGAGAGAGAGAGAGAGAGAGTGTCAGAGGAATGAGTATCAGCCCAGACTGACAGAGGAGGAAAAGACGACGAGGTTTAAAAATGTGGTGAAATATGTTTTTTCCAATTCAAAAATCCAATTCTTGTTTTATCAACAGGATTTTGTAGATTTTGAGGTTTGCTTAAAGTGACGGGACAACAAAACTATCAAAGAGAAAATATCACAAATATCTCCATGTGAAACAGGCACGCTTTACGCTGCTTTCCCAAGCTTAGGGTTAGGCTATGAAGCATGAAGTGATCTGGGGTGGTGGTTCAGCAGAGCGGCAGCACTGACCTTGAGGATGCGGCTCTGTGTGTAAACATAAGGAACTCCGAACATGATCACGGCCCGACCGAAGTGGTGCACTGTGGGAGAAACAGGGGAAGGGTTGTGGCTTTTATGTTGACAAAACTTTGAGAAATTTGGCATTTTTTTAAGGCTTATACAATTAAAACACTAATCAAGTCCTGTCTTCAGATATTTAAGTTTTCATGTCAGTCTTTTTGTTTCTGAGAATCTGTCACCAGTTTGAATATCAAACCATTTCTCTCAAAACTACAAACCATGCATGACATATGAAAGGGCTTTCACAAGATTTTGGAATTGTTCTTCTTTCAATTAATTTCACTTTTATTTACCCAGGGGAGGGTGTTTCCTAATTTCACTGTATTTCCCAAAGGGAGGGTGTTTCCTAATTATTAAATATTTTTTATCCACCTTCCCTGTCCAGATTTTCCCAGCAGGTCCAGAGATTCAAACAGGCGATCATCCAGTCACAAGCCTGCTTCTCTAACCTCTAACCCTCTGTTCTGAAACGTTGCTTTTACTTGCTTTGTTTTGTTTTCATTGCCTATTTTATATTCTAGTTTGCTTTTAACCTGCTGTATTACATTACTTTTGCAGCAAACACAATAATTTTCCAACAAGGACCATCAGTTTCATATTATCTCATTTTAAGATGCTGCTACAGGACAAAGAGAGCACTGCACAATGATCATTTACCAAAGTCGATTCCCTCAGACACCTTCCCTCTGGCCACAGACAGGAGGATGGCTCCTCTGCCGTTCTCACAGGCCTGCAGAGGAGAGACAGACAAAACATCACCACAAGTTTATTCATTACAGCAACACTGCTGCTAATGCCACATGAATAGAAATTATAGGCATTTATGTCACAAGTCAGTTTTTTCCATTATGATCCCTATTTAGCATCTTTATCCTGGGAGCTGCTGTGCTCCTGTAATTAAAGGGATGTTTATTTTAAGTACAGACTTTCGTGTCCTATTTAATCGAGGCTGCTGTATGAGTGAAGGTGTCACTCTGACCTCCTGGTATTTCTCCAGGGCCATGCTGGTCTCTGCACCATCTGGAGTCTCAATGAAGATCAGCTTGTTCCTCTGGATGTTTTCCAGGATTCCCTGCACACACACACACACACACACACACACACAATTATGTCCCTGGAACAACAGTGTTGGGGATATTACAGATTTGCCCCGAACGTCACTGTGTTCGCTGCCACAGATCCTGGATGTGAACGCAGTAATTCATATACATTTGCTCAAAACTTTTCCAGTTTGCTGTGCACATCCATGACCCCTAGAGGACAAAACCTGCTGATTTTGGAGACCCCATGACCGCTCCTCTAGCGTCGCCATCAGGCCAAATTCAGGGTGTTATGTGAATATGCCCTGCTGTTGTTCACTGAAAGCACGTCACCTTATTTAAAAAAAAAAAAGTGTGCTACGTTTCCATTTCATTCTAAAAGGTAATATAATGAAAAACTGCAGCATCAGCTCATAAATGATGCCACATAATTCAAACAAATGACTTTGAAACAAAGTACTTTTAAAAGGGGAAGAACTCAACTCTTTGAATGATGAAATGATCACACTTTAACTTTGAATTAGACATATTAAATTCTATAAATTGTATATAAAGCTTTTTATGCATGCATGAACTGATAACAGATACAGTCCTTGCAGCAAAGGAGAATATTATATATTAACACTGGTGATGCACTGCCAGATAAGCAAAATATAAAATTATACATGTGTCAGAAATGCATGCAGAGGCAGTAAAGCTGATAAACTGTAATCAGTATTTACTTTAGAGTCGTTGCATGACAGTCCTATCCAAATCATGGACAACCGTCTTCCTCAGGCACCGTCTCTGCACACTAACCTGCTCATACCAGGACGCCACTATGTTCTCCATGTAGACGTAGCTGGTGAAAAACGCCACGATGCCATCAGGAACGATGGCCGACATCTCCAGCAGCAGGTTGCCATAGTTACGGATCACCGCTGGAAATCAGAAGTAGATGGAAAGTCAATCTGATGCATTCAAAACAAAGAAAATCTCAAGAATTAAACATTAAATTTTTAAGATCTAACTTGTTTGGGATTATTTAATTAATTAATTAACCAACCAAGAGGGAACCACATTTTAGTTTCGCTGTGCAACCTGTTGTATAGTGATAAATAAATTTCCTTGTATCCTTGTATCCTTGTATCCTTGTATTATTTCTCAAGTACTAAAAAAGAAATCACATGTCGAGTTGCAATATTCAACATAAAAATCTCAATAGTTTTTTTTTTCCTTTATCATTTGATATAATCTGAATCAGCAGGCTCTGAAACACAAATGTGACAGTATAAATCATAAAGAAGAGTTTCCTACTGACCAAAGTCTTCTCTGGTCTCAAACTTCGAGCTCAGGGCCACCTGGTCGTTTCCTCTGCCCACAATCTGCAAAACGTAGAGGGGTAAAACAAAGTCAGAGAGGGAATGAGAGAACAAGGCAAACTTAAAAACAAAAAAAGAAAAAGAAAAATACAAGCGTTGAATAGGCTCTAGTAATAATTTGGTAAGAGTTTCAACTGTGGAAAAGATGTGACTAAGGTTTTTCAGCTGTTCAAGCATGTAGGGTTTGATGAATCATGTCATTTAGGACACGGTTCATCAATATTGCACCATGCTGACCAGTCTAAAGATGTCCATTGTTACCCACCAGAGCCAGGTGTGTGTATCTGAATGCGTGCGTGTGTGTGTGTGTGTGTGTCTAGTTACCCACCAGAGGGCAGAGGCAGGTCCGTGCCAGCGTCATGGTGAAGGACGCCATGGTAACAGGGCGGAAGTCCAGTATCCTGGGATAGATGTCGAGTGGAGAGAGAGTCTGAGGAGACAGAAAGAGAACAAGAGCAGGCATTCACATCAGTGTGACTTCAACAAACATCCAAAGAATCCACGGCTGCACAACTGACTGGACTTAACAAATTCAATAAAGTGAAATATCAGTATTGACTTGTGGAGCTTCCAGACTGAAAGAAGCTGCAATTTTATTATTAATTAGGGGGAAATTTAATTTTGTTCAGTCCACCAGTGTGGATTGAAAGGCTAAGAGTAAGAACAAGAACAAGAATAATAAGATGAATAAAATGAACAAGACAAAGTGGAAGAGGAAGAATAACTGACTAACTTACCCCAGAGGTGATAATGACTGACTGGAAACGCTCAAACACAGGCTTGATGGCGATAGAGGGATCCATACAGCTGAGATAGGGGAGAGAGAGGAGGCAGAGCAGACCAGTCATGCGTTTGTCCCTGTGTTCACATCAAGTTCATCTACAGCAGGGACACTTTCACCACAGGCTCTGTTCTGCCTGCTTTCACATATTTGATCGGGCCCCGGCTGAGATCGACATGGTACTGAGAGGTGCTTTGGATAAAAGAGTCCGCCAAATGGCATCAACTGAGTTCCATCATTAGCAGGTCAGAAACAGTCATATCCGCCTACATACAAGCAGATAACGGGAAAAATGTCTACAGATCTGTGCTTTTTGAGTGTTTGAGTCATCCACTCCTTCATGCAAGACTACACAAAGACATCAAATTATTTTTAAAACATTATATCAAATCTGGGATAATTTTGTATCTGAGCCCACCTGAAGTGCAGCACGGGGTTTGCGATGGTTGGTGTTCGGTCCTCAAAGGGCTCGATGATGATGGTAAAACCTTCGTAAGGCAGGGAGAGAGAAATGCACAACAAAGCTCGATCAGATCAAAATGTGTACTGATCTGCGCTGATGCCAAAAGGCTGGCGTAACATCAGGCTTCAATTTGAAAACAAACCCCAAAAATGTAACTTTAAAAGGCTCCTCAGTGATATTTTTGTCAGAACAAAAACTTTGATATACAGCACTATAAAAAGCCTAAATACAGGCATTTTGAGGAGCGATTTATAATAAATATGTGAATACAAAAGGGAGGATGAGGAACATGCATATCAGTGAGAAGTACAAAGGGAAAAACAGACAGAATCTATCAATGTGGAGCAACTGTTTCTACTAGGTATTACAATCAAATCAGAGTGTACTGTGAATTTCATGTTTCAATATAAAACTGCTTCCTTGAAATAAACAAATAAATAAATAAATAAAAAGTCCAGTCATATAACATATCAAAGGGAAGAAAATGGAGTCGTGTTCAGTACCTTGGCTGTAGGTGCTGACCAGAGTAGCAAAGTTGGAGATGAGAGTAACAGCTGAGAAATCTGCGATGTCCGCAATCTCCAGAGTCCGCAGCAACGAGCGCAACCGCTCTGCACAAAACCTGCAGGGAAACACAGAGGGAGAAAGTTGAAAGATTAGCAAAGATTAGGGAGGATTATGGAGGGATGGAGGGAGCAAGTGGATGATAAAATCTGAAAGTGACCAAGGAAATGAGAGCAGACGTGAGTGACGAGGTGAGCGTGGAAGTGAGTGAGAAAACAAGTGAGAGAGAGAGAGAGGGAGAGTGAAGAGCTGAGTGAGCAAGCAGTCTCACACTTTCTCTAAAAATTTGCACATCTTATTGGGACTTCACACATATTTTTGCCTTTTATTTTTTATACTGTGCTTTAAAAAATAATAAACACTGGAAACAAACCAGCAGAAAAGCATGATGTAAACCATAGTAAATACATGTGTACCTGCAGCAATAAAAAACACAAACTTTCCGCCCTCCTGTACACTTTCCGATACGGTCTGTTGTTGCTTTTGAACAGCAGGTGAAGCTCACACTGACCTGAGAGGCTTGCGGTCGATGCAGACCTTGTCGAAGATGTCTTTGAGGAACTGAGGCGCGCTCTCCTGCACAACATGGTGGACTCTCAGACGGGCCTTCAGGTACTCCAGGAAACGCCTCATGAAACCAACAAAGTGCTCTGCTGTACGAATACTGCCGGGGACCGCCTCTGAGAGAGAGAGAGAGAGAGAGAGAGAGAGAGAGAGAGAGAGAGAGTTGGATGGAAAGAACAAAGACAGAAAAGTGAATAAGAAAGAGGCGTGGTGGCAAGTTATAACACCTGTATTGTATCGTGTTTTGTATCTATCCGCTTTGAAAATATCTTTATTTGTATTTTGGGTGAACTGCTCCTTTAAAGCAAAACGCATGGTCTAAATAGCAGCAAGCTGAGTAGTCAAATGAAACAATGAAAAGTTGCGTGCCACATGATGAGCATCGTCCAACCCTTGTGACGGTCTTACCTTGAAGAATTTCATCCGGTAACACTGGATTGGCCATGTAGATGTCTGTTTCCCTGGCAACGTTGGCCTCCTTCAGCCCCTCCACCAGCCTCCTGTACTCCTCCTTCAGTCTCGCAGCGTCTGTCTCCTTGATGCTGCAGCACACAGCGGGGAGCAGAGATTACAACAGGAAGCCGACGGCCTCCACGCTGAAACAAGGTCAAGATCTACATGCACACACACGCTCAAACAGCTCTTCTCTTTCTTTCTGTTGACCCGGTGCCTTCAGCAGCTGCTGACCTTTGCCCTCTGCCCTCTTACTTGCGTATGGTGTTGTTCAGTGTTTCTACGTTGTTCTGGCAGCGGTCCAGCGTCCGTCTGGTGATGTTCACACTCATGGAGTCAATGCACACGTTGTCTGGGGAAGAAAAAAGGAGGTAGGAAACAAGAAGAAACGAGAAACGATGAGAAAACTAAATATGAAATTTAGAGGTCTTCCCAGATTTCCATAATAACAACACAGTGTAGTCAAGGACAAACCACTACCTTCATTACCTTCAAATTAATCTCAGTGCAGACAAACCATACTCATGAATTAGATTTTGGTTTTATCTGTGATGATGGATATACATAATAAATTCACAGTTTATTTTAATAGTGAGTTAAAGTCAGATTACCTATGTTATGAGCCTCGTCAAACACCACTACTGATTTCTTGGCCAGCTCTTTGGACACCAGGTCAGCTATTTTGGGGTCCAGCAGGTAGTGGTAGCTGTACACGACGATGTTGGCATGGAGGATCTGGAGGAAAATAACAGAAACCGAGATCAGGCTCCGTTTTTGCAGTATAGCATGAAAGTATAGCATCCTATTGTTGATTAAGCAGCCACTGCGACGCTGTCAGATGATTTTCAGATTACTATGGCAAGTATGGGAGCAAACATTACCTCTCTTGATGAAAAACATTTACACCCTTTATTCCAACCAACAGTGTTACCTCTAGCATCTCTAATGTCCTAGAGCTATAGCTCAGATCAGGAAACTAACTGATTAAATCTGAAAATCATCAGCCAAATATAATTTTAAGAACAAAATATAACGGCTGGTTACCTGATGAAAAGGTTAGTAGCCCGACTCACCAGCCAAAGCCAAAACACAGCAGCAGCATGTCTTTTGCGTTTATTTCACAACTTGACAGGATTCTACTTACTGAGTAGCGAGCCAGATAGTAAGGACACCAGCCTTTCCTCCTGCCGTAGTCCTTCAGGTCGTCGAGGTTATAGATGCCAGCAGGCAGGGGCACCTGGCGGCCGACGGCATCAAACTCCTGCAGGAAACAGATCAACAGACATGGAGGGCGAGATTCTTCAGTCTCGCATCATCATTCTAACATCATTCATCCATACCACCTGACCCTGGTGCGACAAACTCAGCTGGTTTCTCACCTCATAGAAGCGACACACGGGCACGCTGGGGTTGCCGTGGTGTTGTGCGCGGATGTATGACGCCGTCAGGCTGTGGCACTTCCCGTCTACCTCTTTACCGTAGCGCAGAGAGCTCACCTGGAAAGGGGTGCAGGAGCCCGGTTACAGTCAGACTACACAGACAAGAGCTCTGTATCACTGTAAAACCTTTGGCTCTGAATGTGTAGTTGTCATGTGTTCACAATCACAGTAAGTCTTGTTGGTATTCAATTCAAATCGCTTTGTTTGTCCCAGAGAGGCTACTGAAAATATTATATGTGAGGACCTCATTTGTCCTGTACATAATATTTTGGTGCTGTATTGTTTTACTGTTGTGTAATGCGTCATCTTGTGCTGAAACAATGAGTCAAGTAATCAGTCAGTCAAGCCAGAAATATAAAAGTTTGTCTGTTAGTCACATGAGGAATAAACAGGCATGCCACAGAAGACAAAATTTACCAGCATTTCACTGGTGTGGCACAGCCTACACACACACACACACACACACACACACACACAGGAGACAGCTGGCGGTCATACCTCGGGGTGGATGCAGAGGTTCTTCCTGGAGGAAAGAGCCAGAGCCAGGAAGTTGTTACTCTCCCCAGTCTCCTTGCAGTAAAACTCCATCAGCTTCCTCAGCTCCTCCACCACCTGAAGACACACAATTGATTTATCTGAGGGTTAGTTATGCATTTTATTCTGCCTTTTAGGAGTGTTTGGGCTCACAAAAACCTATTATCCCTTGGTCTAAACATTTTGCACAATTAAGCTGATGCTCTTATCCAAAGTAACTTAAAATGTCTTGCTTAAGGACCTTATGACCACCAGGCCCTCCTACCTCCCTCAGTGCAGATTAGGGTTTTATTCATCACTGACTCACCTTCTCGATCTCAGGAACTGTTCTGGAGCAGTAGATCAGCTTGGTCACTTCCAGCGGAAAGGCCTGAGAGAGTGAGAGAGAGAGTGGGGAAAATGAGAAAAACAGACAGAAGGAAATTGACTAATAGTGCCATACATCTGAATGAATGCCAGCAGGTTCACAACTCACCCTCTGATAGGCGACGATGAGAGACAGCAGGGAGATGGTCTTCCCTGTTCCTGAAGGCATCTCCAGAACTCCATGACCCTAAAGGTAAACAACACAACACCACAATCAATCACACACACCTCTTCCTCCAATGAGGTGGTGGTAAACCAAAAAGTGGTTAAATGTGATGCCAGTTTTCATTTGTACTATTTCCTCAGTTTTTTAAAAGAATGAGTAAACTGTGAACCCTCACCGGTATCACTCATCTCCGCAATTACAGTAACTAGAGACTGTGAAATTCAACTAAGATGTATATATACCTTGGCATCCAGTGTCCTCTTCAGCTCCAGCATGTAGGAGTACTGCTCCGGGTAGATGTAGTCATACGGGAAATACACTAGTAGACCTTCGATGTTTAGCCTGCAATTAAATAATATCAGCTTCATTTACTGATTTGGTAATTGACGCACCAGGCAACGTTAGACACAGCTGCGAAACTACACACTACAGACTGTGATAAGTGAACGAGCAATTCGTGTAAAGGTAGCTAATGTTGAGTTTAACAGTAATTAACGTTACACACACACTGGCCGACCTATTACTGACTTCAGTGAGAGTCTGGACGAGTTGCAGCTAACGTTAACGTCAGTTATCCTCACGTTTGCTAACGTTATGTCAGCTAATGCTAGCTAACCTTAACTGCAGAATGAGAGTTAGCTAGCTCTGACAAACTAAATGTCGGCGTAAATGTTTTATGTTCTGTCACAGTAGAAACACCTACTTCATTTTTGTCAAACTTGTTGCAGCCGCGTGCCTTTCTGGTCAGTCACTTTCAATGATGTCCGATAATCATTGATAACACTGATGCAAATCACTGTGAATGGGAAGACAACACACTACTTCCACTACTTTAACGAAAACCTTCTGCGCCTGCGCAAAGACGGTAGCGGAACCATTTCCGGTTAGTATCGTCAAAATAAAAGTATATGTTTATCATAGATATAAAACCACACCTATGATGTTTACGTTATAGAATCTATAACATGTTATTTAAATATAATATAGATAAATAACATATCGTTTTATATCTATGGTTTACATGCTCACACATAAGCTGTCTGTGAAAGCAGAATCAGGAAGTAAGCTAGATTACTTAAAAATATTATGTATCATCCAATGAAATTTTGTGTATGTTTAGCAATTATCAAAATGTGTGACTTAGTCATATTACTAATATTCCAGTTTTGTTTTGCATATTCATTTCAGCATTACCAGGATAAGGTTTAGTAAGCATAATTCTGACATATAAAGACGGGACCTTCAAAGAGATCACTGCAATTGGAGAGTTAATTTCTTATTTCTTTGTACACATAAAATTACTTAATTCTCATATATGCTTAATTTACTCTATACAATTCTCTCCGGAAATGTTTAAATTGTTTTGCATGGTGTGTGTGTGTGTGTGTGTGTGTGTGTGTGTGTGTTAAATTCACCACAAATCCAAAGTTTTCTTCATAGAATCATATTTATTCATACATTTACAGTGATATATACAGCATATATGACATTGGAAGTATAGGCTACTGTGATAATGCAGACATTAGTGAGTGTTAGAAGGGGCAACAGTGAGCCACAACATGAAAGAAGAGTCTGTATTTTAAAGGATCAATATATTAAAACAATCTCAGAAGCAGCACTTGTCTTACACATGAAGCATTTTTATTGGTTAAACAACGAAACTTGTCTTCCTGCGTTTCCCTCTGATGAAAAGAAAAAAAAATCTGCTATTGAAAAGTCAATGGTGCAGTTCTCAAAAGCGACACTGGATGGCAGCTAAGGACAGTTTTAGCTTATATCTTTACCTGTTACACAAGTTCTACAGATCTCTTACAGATGGCTTGGAAACATTGCAACGAAAGACTGAAGATGTGGGTGCAATCTTCTGAAACTTAAAAGCGCTTACATTGAGTTTTGAGGCAGCCGAAATAAATTACAATATAACCTGGCTTACCTAAACAACTTTTATACTTTGTCCAGCTTAGTATGACTTAACATGCACTGTGAACTCCACTGCAGAAATGCACATTTTTCTACACAGCGGCATACCATACTCCAGTGATAATATTCAACATCATAATGCATTGCAAGTCAGCAGAAATTGCTTAAGAGCTGCTGTGAATTCCAGGATAGATATGCAGTCCTTTAGCTCCTGAAGTTTCAATCACAGCTTGTAAAGCCTGCTGCTGTCCACAGTTCAGATTACAGATGTCTATATCTAATTCAGTAGGCAATTTTATTCATCATTTCCAAGCAAAATAGCAGACAGAAAATTCTCAGCACAAGCCAGTCTCATAGAGAATGCAGCATGGCCAGTATTTTGTTATTTCCTCCAAAAAAAAAAAAAAGGGAAATGGTATTTTGATGACTTTTGCTAACAAGGTGGGTCCCATTCCACTTCTCATCCTACAAATTGTCCACTTTCAAGTCTGTGGTTCAGCTCTGATAAAGGCTCATAAGGACCAGCCTGTTGCCTTGGCTGCTGTCATGCAGGGCTGCATCGACACAACGTCCCAGCAGTTCACATCAATAATGTCCACACGCCTCTCATCTTTCCTCTGTCCTGTTCACCTCCAAACTCAGTTGTCAAGTCTCTTCAAAAGACAAAAGACAACCTCTGTTTTCCATTCCTCCACCGGTCCCTTCACAGAGTTTTAAAGCGTTTAATAAACTGTATAAAATAAAATGTGTCATGTAGCACATTCATGTCTCCATTCCTCACAGCTCACAGCGGTCGTCCACTGCCTTGTAGCGGTCCATGATGCTCAGGACGTCCTCCAGGATGGAAGGCCCCAGATCCAGGTCCAGCCCTGCCATCGAGTCTGACCGCGACACCCCTGG
>OMKZ01003619.1:4482-16757 GCA_900302535.1 Neoniphon sammara
TTTTTTTTTTTTTTTTTTTTTTTTTTTTTTAATTTGCCAGATTAGGCTGACGGCAAACATAATTTAAGGGGCTGCAATGCTTCAAATCCAAGCTTACACTGGGCTGATTTTTTTGCAGAGAGTGATGGGTATCTGATGATTCGATTCCTGTTCTGCAAACCCCTGCTGATAAAACAAGTCTTCAACAAGCCTTCAACATTTGACTACTGGTTATTAAAGCAGGAGTAGGAGAACTGTAAGATGGGTGCATTTTAACATTTGGCTATATAGGCATACCTTCCAAGCAGGATGTGTGCTCTTCTGTGTGGTGGTAATCCAGACAAGGTGGCTGTCCCGCTCTGGAATTATCCCAGACAAAGACACCTCACCAATAATCACAGTGGTGACAACTGGGAAACTGTTAGGGATGAGGTCTGGCAAGCACAGCCCTGGCTGTTCTACTTCCTAAAAAAACACGCCACAGGTCTCTTAGAAGAGGACCAAGACTCACATTATCAGGCTGCTCCGTGCAGTTAGTCTTATTTGGTGTCACCACAGTACAAATATCATTGTTCTCACCTGCCTACACACACCAAGCTATAGGAGTAACTGTTTAAAACAATACCCCAGACATGTTTGGTATAAACAAACCCTAAACTTCTTGGTTAGACTTTTTCCACTAATAAAACAGCTAGCTTAAAAAAAGAATCTACTGCCAAATCACAGCATGGTCACCTTATCAGGATTGTGCCATCTTCTTATGAAGCTCTTGCTCATGTATGCAGTATAGAGCTGATGTAAAGTGTTCACTTGCTTGTTTTTTCTTCTTTCAATCAATAAACGTATCGGTAATGAGTTTAGACTTGATATATCGATCTCATTTTCACTCAAAATGCCCCTCTGGCTCCTCATTTTGATCCTGACAGGGGAAGATCAGAGATGGGCTGACACCCCCCGCTCATGTGTGCTTTAATTCAAGCTGTCCTGTGTGATCATAACAGCCAATTAAACTGAGCGTTTCACTCACATGTGGGGAGGAACATTTAACATTTATGATGAGAGATGGGTGTGATGTGTACCTGGAAAAGGAAATTGTAACTACAATACAGTTACAGTGCTTCGGTGCAGCATTGTCAAAGGCAGCAGGGCTCTAGGACTTGACCATACCTGGTTGCTGCTGCCTGGAAATTTACTGTGAGTGAAATTAGTATGCAAAGCTTTTGTCCATTGAACATGGTGTTTGCAGCCTGTGACAAACTGTAATGAACTGAGCAGTGCCTTATCAACCCCGCAGAAACTGGGAATGATCACAGCACCACAGTCTGCTGTGACCGAAATTGAAGTGAAATTATTGCAAAGGGAAAGAGGCTTAGAGCAGCAAAATCATTGTTGTTGTTTTTTTTGTTTGTGTAATCTCAACAATACGACTACAAAACAATAAATGTGTATGTACTCAAAAGTATGCACCTGTCAATCTTTTCCCAATGCATTGCCACAGCTGACATTGTTTATTTTGTTGTTTCATGAAATATTACTCCCACTGAACCGAAAGTACCACCAAACTAAGCCCAATTAAACTCAAAAGTCTACAGAAATCAACCAAAACTGTGTTGCTCCAAGTAGGAAGTAAAATATTCATATAATACAAATGGTAATCACAGAGCAGATCCTGCGTCTAGCCTGCAGGCACTTTGGAAAGATCAGTCTCCCTTTGATATTCTGTTGTTTGTGGCCACTCTTTTAGGAAGAGACCATGATACCAGAGCACATGACATATAGGATGCACACCTCTGATGCATACTTTCAATAAAAGACAATTGAAATGACAATAAGATTTACTTCATTCATTCTAATAGATACAGAGATTGATGCGAGCCTTGAAGAGAGAAGCAATCTTTCACAATCCAATTATGTAAAGCTGGCAGGTTTCCTTTTCACAGTCTAAGATCAATTGCACAGCGGAGAAAACGAGATATGATCCACAATATAAAGGTCTTTGGCGCTAAGATGCAGGAAACAGGATGGAGGAGTCTGTAGTGGTTCTGGGTGGTTTTTTTGTGTAAAACTAAGTACAGCACTATCAGGGAGGGAAGATACCAAACAGATATGATATCATGTAGATGCAACACTATGCAATCATACAACTCTATCCTTTTAGTGTAAATGTCAAAGGTATTATTGGACATTTTCACAAATCATGGTCTTTATTGCTATATAGCGTTGCAATATTACATTATTTTGTGTTATTTACAATAAGCTCAGCTGTTTATATTGCTGTATCTAATATCTGACAGTAGACAGAGATAGAAGACAATGTTTAACAATACAATCAAAAAAAAGTTTTATGATGCAGTCAGTCTTTATGAAGTGGAGGCGTAGAATCAGGCTCTATAATGTGTTTGCTTTGCATCAGCTTCAAATTAACCATGAAGAAATCCACATTGCCACTTAACGTTTATATTCTACTTGTCAAAAAAGAGAAGTGCAACAAATGAGTGTTTTCTAGGCATCCTCTTTTCACATCTCTGTCACATCTATGAGTCTGTGGTGGCAAACTCCATATACATTTTTATTAAAGCACATGCAACTGTACCAATCAGCATTTTCGCTTGCCTGTCAGAGCCTGTTGAACAATGTGAGGTTTCACACCAAGGCCAATTAGTTTGGTGGCAGAACTTATTGGAATGGAACAGCTGCGATGCAGAACAAGGGCCAAAGCATTTCTGGTAAAAAGGAATGTCAATCAAACACATGTCGCACAATGTCTAGGAAGGAATGAAACAAGGTTGACTCAAACCACTGCCTCACCATGGTATTACTCAAAGCACTTTACTGCTAAATGGCATCCTTCTGTGCAGTCTGCCGGTGATGCAATATGTTGGCAATTAGAATACGCCAGTTACTTAGCATAAAATCTTAGGAACAAAATACAAACCATGAGATTTGCAACACCACCACTGTTTTAGACAACATCACATATGGTGGTGAGTCTTGAGTGCTAATTTTATTTGATATCAAAATATGTGAAGTAAATTAAATGTCATTAAAGTCCATGTTTCAAGCTTAGACAACATAAGGTAATTTAATTTCTTTAAATGTCTAGAATTAAATTAATAATCATTTGCCAACTTGAAGAGAATTGAGTATGTGCTACTTAGTGCATTCTCTTTATAATAATGTGGACATGCAACAATATGATCTCTTACACTCACATTGCATATACCTAGATGGAAGGCAGATAGAATTGTTTAGAGACATAACTTTATTTATTAAATGTTGGAAACAGAAGCACTCCAGTGATCTAAAATTCAAGCAATATTTATGTTAACTAAAAACAGACCGCCTCACATGGTAATTGTCCTATTCTTTCCAAGCACCATTATTTGCTTGCAAGCATTGTTTTTGAGAGCAGGTGCAGGCTATTTTACAGTAAATCCCTTGGCTAGTCTAGCCCTGTAATTGGTTTTGGTAGCACTGAGGTGTCTCTGACCTTTGCTGTGAGGGTGAGCCGGCATGTTTTAACTGGAGATCTTGTAACCCTTGCCATTTTTAAAGCCTCAAACTGTCAGATGACAGGTAAGTAGCCACGCTAAGAAGGCGAAGGGCAACTCACATCGGAAGACAGAGCGCTGATTTGTGAACCAAAGATGAAGAGCCATCTCTATATAAACAACAGGGGACCAAATGACTTTAGATCACTCAAAAAATCCCACTGCCAGGCAAAAAATTACTTCCTGGTATCTCCAAATGTCTGCCTTTACCTACTGCAGTTTCAGTTATCTTCGCAACAAATAATTTTGAATTTATGTTATCACCAAAGTTGTATAAAAGGGAAACCTTGGTTTAAGCTGCTTCAAAGACTTTGCCATTATCAAAGTACAAAGTAAAAAAGAAAGGACAAAAACACAATGTCACGAACAGATGAAAAATCTCTACACCCTAATCAACAGCAAGAAACATAGGCTTGAGATATTTTTATTCCCTCTGTGTATTATATCAAATCACAGTCATATTTTATTCATTATGCAAAGCTGGAAATTTAAGAAATTAAACATTTTTATCCTCTGAGGTTTCTGTGCAAGAAGTTGAATATGTATACAGGAATTTTTAGGGCTATTATCGAAATTAATTATTAAAAAGTCTTTTGGACTGCCTCAAATACTGCCAGCAAATCTTTCACAGCTCAAGAGGATTTAACATGCATCAGAGTTAATGGCCACCACATGAATGTTTAACTGTTTCGAAAGGTTATGTACCCTGTACCCTTTTCAAAAGGTTATCCACCCTGCGGGGTTGGAGCCATCACCTTGCACGGAAATCCTGAAGCAGCGACGCGGCTCCACTTTGTGTGTCTGACAGCAAAGAAAGCTTCACTATTTAGCGCTTCAATTTTCCCAAGACTGCAGCTGACTACAAAAGTGTCCATCGCCTGAGTTGTTGTTCCTTTGAAGTCATTCCAGGGATCACACTTGTTCAGCCACTGTGCCGCTACACTTTTGAAGTAACTTTGTGGCTATTTGATCAGCACTTTGTCACTTTTCAGTTATCCACCTGATTAACTGATTGATAGGACTACATATCAATCCCCGACAAACCCTCATATCACTTACCCTGACATTCACTGCAGGATCTCCAACTCTCAGATCTAGAAGCTGCACTCTGGCAGATTTTAAGGTAAAAATCTTGTCAGCCTGAAAGACAAAATAGGGCAGCAAAAGCTTCCCATCCTCTCTGGTGGAGCCAGATTTAGGATTTGCCCACATGAAATTCTTTTGTCAGGTATGAAAACTTCTCCACCCACAGGAGGTGGCAAATCAAAACTTCAAATCCAAACTACCTACATAAGGAGCGGCGAGTGAGGATCTGCCCAGAGAAAGCTGGACTGACCATATTTTTATCCAATCTGGTCCCTTTGTTCTAAAGGGTTACCAAAAGAATCAGAGGAAACAGTGGGATGACTTGTAACAAGGTCCTGGACCTGATTCACACTGAGGGTATCAAGTTTACAGAGGATACCTTAGATCACTGAGCCACCAACAGACCCAGAAACTCTTGGTCTGATTATGTGTTATATATAATCAGGGCGATATACTGTATGTTATATGCTGTAATCAAAACATATGGAAAACAGCAGGGAAGGAAACTATCAGTGGATTTGTTGGACAGATGTACACCTTAATCCAAGAACCTTTTCCTGAGAGTTTTCATAAATCCTGACATTTACCATGAAAACATCCATGCCATGTTGAGACGTATATTCAAGGTGTTGCGTGTATTTGCAGCTGGATATTTGTTTACAACCAGCATTGGGGAAACGCAAATACTACCAAGGCAATACAGAGCTGCACATATTGGCGGGAATGAAAAATAAGGATGTCAGTGTTAGCTTGTAGTGAAAGTAAGTATGATATTAATCTATTAAATTGATAATTAAGAGCATAAATAATTGCATGAAATGGGAATATTAAAGGGACGTTCTTTATCTGTGACAAATGTACATTAAACAGCTTAATCAAATTTATAATCAAAGCAAGAACAATAATTACAATAATGTATGCAGGCAAACATAATTAATCGAATTTCTGAAAAAATGCCAAGCAACATGATTGCATCCGTGGATTTGTATTTATACTACAGCATAAATGTCACACATTATACTGTATATCCCCCTGGACCATGTGCAAAGGATTTCTTGAAACAGCAATCACCAAATAATGATAAACGATAAAGGATACTTTTCGATTTTTTGGGTGAATTACTGAAGGTCTGAAGCGAATTACAGTCACTTTAAGAAAGTCTGCTATGTCGTATTGAATATTAATTTCCACACAGCCTAAGTAAGTGTTCAAACACGGGCAAGAGACATATACTTGTCTTGAAGCTCAGTCTTCTAGTGAATATTATTGAGATGCAGACAGAGACAAACCATTTGAGACAAATTCCCTTACGACATCCATAGTCCTTGAGAGCATAATAAAAATTCTTATCTTTCTAAACATGCAGAGCTCTCAGTAAACTCTCAGTAGAAGTAAGAGAGTTATTTTGCCAGCTGGATATTTGAGATAGATATATCAAAAAATGCTTGTCATCTTTAACCACAAGAACGAAATCTCATCAGACATCCTCACTGACGTCCAAAGTTGAACTGAGCAGCGTTGAGACAGCACTGCATACACATTTGGGTATAAAAACAATGTGTAAACAAAGATTCATTCAGACTTTTTAGTTAACTGTAACCACTTATCTCAACATCCCACATTATAGAAATCAGCATGAAGCCAAAGAGTTAATTGCTGCTGGTGAAATTTGATGCACTGTTTGTTAACACAATCTGTTAGTGACAGAAAATTTTGACATCATCAATTATGACCGATGGAAGTATGATTACAATGACGGCAAAAATGACAAACAAAACTGTGGCTTCATCTGTCCATATTAAGATAAGCACAAGTGAGGAGCGAGGAGCTTAGGGGAGGCATTCGGTGGGATGCTGATTTGAATATGATTAATGGAGGGCCAGGTCTTCAAATCCCATCCAGCTCCCGCAGCCAGTCTGCCTCTGATAGGCTACCACTCAAAGTTGCTTCTGCTATCACAGCTCACATTCGCCGCTTGTGTCTGCCCAGAGCTCAGACGGGGGAAATTCTGAGTTTCATCTAAGCCGAGATCACAAAGTAAAGGGTTAGAGACAGTCTCTCTGACTGCATGGGAGTTCAAGACCGCTACAACTCAATCAATAAGAGAGAGAGAGGATCATCTCTGTGACAGTAATCGGTGGCATTTTCACACAAACAAATGTGCATTTTGCTACTCTGTTGCTGACTGATATGACAAAATACTGATTTAACATTTAGCCAAGTCAATGGAGCTTAGACATGTGCTGCTCTAATTACCTACTGTCAAATAGGAAAAATCTTTGCGCACACAGGAAGTGATGCATTTTTTTTTTTTTTAATGTTTGTGGCACCAGCAACAGCGTTTCGTACGAAGAAATCGGTAGTTAGCATCAACGGTGATAGCCACCATGGCTGAACAGACAAAAACAATAATAAATAAATAAATAAATATATATATAAAGGGCGCCACCTACAGAAACACAAAGTTTAGCAAAAGAAAATTCAAGGAAAAAGACTGGACACCTTGTTCGAGTGACCTCTGGGAAGTGCAAAAACGGCACAGCAATGACCGCTAAGCAACAGGTGACCTATTACCAATGCCTTAGACCAGGGCTTCTTCACCTTTTTTTTGCTCATGACCCCTTAAAACAAAGCGATGCCTACTTGTGACCCTCGTCACAGGCTGCGTATGCAGGGCGGTGATCAGTCCAACAGAGAGCAGCTCCATTTTCAGGTTGTTTTATTTATTTATCAAAGGGGGGCCTCCAATTTTAAAATAACTCAGTGTTTCACTGGAAAACAGTCAAAAAATGGAGAAAAGATATTAAAAAATTAACCTGATAATAATTTCGGATAATAAATACTTGTTTTTTCTGTGTCATTATCATATTGTGACTGCCCCAGAATTATCTCATGACCCCCTGGTAGCCCCAGATTGAGAACCACTGCCTTAGACCAATCAAGGAACCAACAAGTAGCTAATCAACAAAGTCTCAAAATTGCTCGGAATTTATCTTTTTCTTAAATCACATCATATTGTCTCTGCAGCAGCACTGAAGAACAAGCATCTATATTTAGCAGCAACACAAGCGGGAGTGATCTAGCTTACCAAGAGGAATGGGGACACTGGGGAAGATTGACAGCAGATTGCTGCACTGGGGACAAAATAGTATGCAGTGTGTGAGCCAGCTTTTGTTGTGGGAGGGAACATTTCATTTATAAAGAAGGTGCGGCTCATTGCAATCATTGTGAGATGATAAAATTTATTGGTTTACCTTCCCTACATGCTTGGTAGATTTATTTTAATTTCCATGGGCTCAACTGGTAGCTGACAGCGGCTCACAGAAATTAGAATACAACTAACAACCTTGTGGGAAAGCTAAGCCAGTTCACCACTTTCTCATCTGATGTTATCCCACCTCATCCCATCTGGCTCACGCAGTCAAAGCAATAAGTGCATATGCAAATTTGAACTGGCCTTTGCACATTTGCAATCACTCAGCTTGCTTACTTTATTTAGCTTGTATCTTTTTCCCCTACTACCTTTGAAGTGAGGCATTAGTTCAGCTATATAACCAAATTTGTATTTTGTTGAAATCGTGTGGGCAAGCCTTAGTTGAGACAGGAATATCTAAAGAGAAAAACCAACAGTCCAGTGTCAACCATATAGTGAAAACAGCTCTGTAGCAGAAGCTTCTAGCCACTGTTAACTTGATTGTTCTCCAAAATTGACCAAACCTTAGATTATGAAAAGAGAGGAAACAATCTGCTATGACAGGTAACTCTAGACATTAATATTTCTGTCAAGTTTTGATGCAAAAATAAAAAGGCCTGTACCTGAAAACTGAAAAAAAAGAAAGAAAAAAAAGTAAAGAAAAAAAGTAAAGAATAGAACAAGAGAAAAACAGTCAGCTGAGACCAAGGATGCAGTCCTTGATATAGCAGTTGAGAACTGCAAATACAAAACAACTTCACATACATAGTTGAGCAGGCACATGATTGTCATTGTAATATCCAGCTTTCACACTCTAGCATGGGCAAATGTCAATCAAGAAAATCCTTACAATCATTTACTGTTTTCAGACCCTCGTCCTTTTAACTTTCAAGCTTGGACAAATAGAGGCATCCCCAATTTCAAAAATACATATGGAGAGAAATGCCTGCCTGTATGGCAGCATTTTAAACAATATATCAGTTTCACACTACAAGAGATTTCATGGAAGTTTACATTTTTAGCTCTTAGTCAGCAGGATCTTCACGAACCTTAATAGTCATGGACTGTAGCCATTAAGAATGTGAAAGACCTTCACACAGTTTTAGGTCTCCTTGATTTCATCATGTACATTTACTTAGAGTAAATGAAAGATGTGGGGAGGGAATTGCCACGTGACAGAGTGGGCGGAGCTGTGGGCATGTTGTTTATTTGATGTTGTGCATACTAGATTTCACATTAAATGAAAATCCGTAAAAGCATCTGACCACAAAAAAGGCAATTCTTCAGCATGTGCATCCCTACAGGGGCACAGCCTTACCTACACAAGATCATCAGTATAGTTGTTGCTGAGTCTTGCCCTCTAGTTCATGTCACTTCAACGAAATCAAAGGCAATGTCAGAGGAGAGCATGTCATCCCTGTCGAGGCATACATGCATTAAGGTCAACCTTGAAAAAGTCCCAGTCCTTCAGCTACTGAACTGAACCAAGCTGCAAGCAAGAGCTGACTGAGACTTTTTGGTGCTGCTCATATTACAGCCTTTGAGGTAAACTAAGTACAATGCAAACATGGAAATTCATTATTTGTCATCACTAATTATTAAATGTCCCAGTCAATTATTATGTAACTGCAGAAAAATCGCTTAACAACACTGGAAACAAACGAATATATAATACAATTTCCACTGTTAATGCATATATATCCTTAAGCATTAGAACTCCTTTATAATGCCTGCGTTTCCATCTATCTGTCTATCGATATACTGGATCAATCGATTGAGTGATTGATATCTAATTATGTAGACACTGAACTTGAATGGCATCCATGACTGAACCATGTACATGTATTCCACAGATGCACTGAAGCAGAGTCCACACTACAGTCTAAAATCCCATTGATATGTATAAGGGGAGCGCACAATTTACCACTACAGAATGTTTTACAAGGCCTTGATGTCAAGTCCTATAGTTTCTTGCAGAAGATGATATTTGCACAGATTTGCACAGAAATAAATCACAGTAAAATATCTTTGCAGCACATGAAAAAATGCAGCTAAACCACTGTTAATTTAAATGACGACACACTTTTTAAGTGCCTTTGTCAGTAAGCAAAGAGGTAATTGCAGTGTAAATGTTTTATTTGTTTGTTTGTTTACTGTAAAAAACAATCCTGTCCTTTCATACATCATTCTTGTGTTAAAGTACCTACAGCACCATGTGGGCAAGGTCTACAACTGGTCTGACCCTGTGTGTTTATTTCAGTTAACCATCTGGCTGCTCCAAACCAACAAGGTCACTTTTCATGCCCATTAAATCTAAGCCTCCTCTCACAATTCAATAGATGTGTTAATCATTTAACTTTGCCATCTATTCCTACAAAGTTACAGAATATGTCAAAGACCAATAAAGTTGTTAATTTGTTTTTCAAAAGGCAATACTGTGGCTAGCCTGTGCATTCAGTGTTTCTATTTTCTATTTATTTGAATATGAAAAAGCAGCAGTCAACTTTTTCAATGCAGAATTGTAATAGTGTTAGATGATAGTTTAATGGAAATATACAAATGCTGGAGGCTTAGTACAGATCAAGAACAGGGCTAACATTGCACAAATGCCACAATGGTTTATGTAAAAAAATAAATAAATAAACAAATAAATCTGTAAGTATGGGCAGTCTCTCCAGAGATAAGCAAACGTGAATAAAAATCAACCCTTTTCAGGCCACTCAGAGTTATATGCCAGTGTGAATGGTGCTTTGTGAAAAGAGCATCATTTGTGTGTCTCAAAGAAATTAGATGTATCTTTCTTTTTCTCAAAATGCCTCTTTCTTTATAAATTGCAACCCTTAGCTGTATTTTTGTTGTCACAGTAACCACAGTTTCAGCACTACTTCAATATTGTGGCAACAGATTGTTTAAACGTTTGATTAGGGCTGGGCAATTCATTGATATTATATCAGTATGATGATATGAGACTAGGTATCATTTGGGATTTTGGACATCATGATATTGTGATATGGCAGTGTTGTCTTTTCCTGGTTTCAAAGGCTGCATTACAGCAAAGGGATGCAATTTTCTAACTTAGTAGGCTTTGTTCTTGGCCATCTGCTATTGGCTGATCTTTGGTGCCAGGTGATGTCACCTTCTACAGAATAAAACAGGTGGTGACATCACCTGGCACCACAGATCAGCCACTGGCAGATGGCCAATTCAGCATGATACTTTCCAGCATTCGATTTCAAGTTTTACTTATATTTAGGTTTGGGGTTTGGCTATTCTTTGAGGAGTCAAATAATTTGGAAAAACTACTGACAAGAAATAAAACCCCTCCTTGTGTTTTTGTAAAATATTGACCAAAGGCGTCAGCTGTGCCTCTTATGGAATGTGGAAAAAAAGTGCTTAAATAGAATGGATGTTCTTTTTGCCAGAATCCCATTAGTGGGGAATGCCTAGGAATTGGCATGTCACTCACTGACTTACTGACTTTTTTCAGAACTAACCTACCAGAGCTTCCCAGTGACGATAACAAAACATGCTAAGGACGGGGCAAAAGCAACCTACTGGAACCTCATTGTGTAAATATTTTGTTAAAGCACCAGCAGTCATCCTTACAATATCACCACAATATCAATATCAAGGTATCAGGTCAAAAATATTGTGATACTTGATTTTCTCCATATCGCCCAGCCCTACTTCCAACTACACTGCCATTGAATCATTTTGGGTTTAGATACATGATCGAAAAAAATCACATTTGTGGACAGGACAAGGTGGCATAAGCTCACTGTGTGCCACCGAGGAGGCTTTTGGCAGAAGATAAATTTGTTTTCTAGTAAGCTACAGGCTATAAGTGACAGGTATAAACTACAAAACCTTTCACAGACTTGCACAATAATCACAATATGCAGGTCAGACTCAATATGTTCCTTTCCCCTTTTTAAAGCATGACTGCCATGTGTGACACCTCCCTTAATGAACTTTAAATTACATTGCATGCAAACCAAGTGGGTGTGGCTTGTTTCTTAGAGCTATTTTAGTTTTCCTTAATTTTAGGGTCACTTTTGGTGATAAGCGTTCATTGCTATGATGTTTTGTAATCAATCTACCAGTCCCAAAGAAAAACAGCCACAACTGCATCACTCCCCATTGTTGCTTCTCACCTTGGAGCGCGTTCCATCTTGGAAGGAAAATGTTGATGTTCTTTTAGCTCAATCACTTTCCTTTTTGGCATGCTTTCCTTCCTTGGAATGATTAATTTATTTATTTTTCTCTGAATTTTTGTAAGAAGAGTTGAGTTTTTCTAGGTGGCACTTTTTTCTTTGTTCAGCCATATGGTGGTTATCACTGCTCATACTGACAACAAAGTTATTTTATTTAGAGGAACTGAGCAGAAATTTCTGTTTCTGCTTCTGGAAATGAAAAATGTATCACTTCCTGTGCGAAACAGATCTTTTTTTTTTTTTTTTTTTTTT
>OMKZ01003619.1:16777-28905 GCA_900302535.1 Neoniphon sammara
TTCTGGGAAAGGAGTACCTGTGCATATGTGTTTATAACAGCAAACATAAAAGTATTCTTGTACGACCCCCTTCTAATCTAGTTGAGAGTGTATACAGATACACACAGTATTGTATATCCATTAACAGTGTAGGGAGGCATATAGATTTTAATTGTCTATGACTGCCAGTAGTATTTTTGAGGTGCAAGAAGTGTTCTTCCATGCTCCGGTCAGGACAGCTGCTGTGATTCACATGAAAATGAAACAGACGCAAACATGCTAAGATAAGTAACCTTTACCATAATTTTATAATAACCTACAGTATAGGTGTGGATCATTATGGAAAAATGGTAATTAACATCCATGTTAAATATTGCTCTTTTCATATGACAAGGCAGAGTGAAATTTTCTGCTCTTGCCTCACTGCACGCATTGTTAAAAGCTGAGCAGCTGCACTATAGAGTCAAGATATGAAGTTCTGTCTCATTTTAATTAGTGCACACACAGGTATGACAGGCTTCATTCTGTGTGTTCAAAGCTTAAGAACTGACTGATGCTTCTAAGACTATTATCAGACTATATGTTATTGCACATCAGAATAATTTTGAATCACTACAATAAAAGACGATGGAAAGGGGTCAAACAAACAAGTGATCACCTGATTTCACCTTTCCAATCATACATCTTTCGCTGATGAAATACATTCTGCATTTCTATGCGGTGTGCATGTAAACACAAGAAATAGTAAATAATAAGGCCAATGAATATAAATCAGTGTTGTCAATTGCTGCCAACAGTTTGCATTATAACTGAGATCCCTGAACACATGCAGGTGTCAGCAGCTGAATCTCTCAGTACTGCATAAGTGATGCATTACATCAAAAGCTGGTTATAAATAACACTCATTCCACATTAATGAATGGGATTGTTTATTCATTTATTTAAAAAAAACAATGCCACCTGCATGTGAAACCTTGAGTAAGGCTAAAATAAAAACAGAAAACATATATATTTAAGTCAAAAATGGGAAAATAAAATCTTGCTAAAAAATGCAGCCCCCAGGCGTTCCACACACCTACATAAAATAATCTCAAAGGACACCATGAATAAATGTGTCTTCCCCAGCTTTCTATTATATTCTATAATCAATACACAAACAACAGAGGAGCGTGTAATATCTCTCCTGTGACATGCCTCTCAGGTTGGAGGTGTGGCGCGGACCTGGGGAGTTCTCATCGGTGGGACTGTCCACTTGCACAAAGTAATGAGATCATCCTGGGTGAAGTGATGCTGAAAATGAAGCATCTCCTCCCTATCCCCCAGTGGCATGGTGGGCACATTTCTCTTGGACCTTGTACTCTGAGGCCATCCATCCTCCGCCACACAGGCCAGTGGCTTCACTCATCACAGGCACAGCCCAGCCCCCACAAAAGCATCTGACAGGAAGCCCATGTCTAATCAAATTATAGCCCATACAGGTCAAATCCGGCTACAGCATTTCTATAAGAAATATTATGACTTTTTCATCCCGGGTGCTCACTCACTGGAGGCCTAAATTCAACCACAAATTGTTGCAACTGTAGTCCGGTTATTGTACAGCCAGGTAACGATCTATATTTGTTGATATAGGTATGTCAGCATGGTAGATACACAGCAGTACCTTCATATCTTCAGGACATGTTTTCTATTAAGAGGAAATGGCTATTTCAGTTAAACACAATTTTGCTTTGAGACAAAGGTATAAAAGCATTTCTGTGGGTAATGAAATCACAATACACAATCAGTGGTAGGGTTGAAGGATGACCATGGTCTTAATCCATTAGACCTTGCAGCCTTAAAGCCGTTTTTATGCTGCCCCAATATTTGGACAAAGCGTATTGATGAATCCCTGCTAAGAGAGGCTTTTCTAGACAGACACAAACATAAACAATCCAGAGCAAAGAAAAAAAAAAAGATGTGCAATGTGGCCCTGAAGATAAAGCTAAATCTATCACAACCCAGTATGTGTAATGGAAAAAGACAGTTTAAAGGTTTAGAATAATCACAGATGTCAGGCGCTATTTTTCACTGCACAAGGATATAAGTTGTCCAGGAAATATGATGAGCTGGAGGAGCTCCGCTGACAGATAGGCTGGGTCAGACTGCACTGTCACCTCGCTAAGGCAGGGGGAAATGGCACAGGTCACAGGGCAAGATGACTGACACTGACAGAGGGAGACAAAATCACCAGAGTCAAGCTACAGGGACAGATGCAAAGCAACAGACAAATAGGCCTCTGACCAGATGACCTGCTCCAGAGAGTTGGGAGTACACACTGGCCTGAGCCACATGGTCTAAACACAGGGGCAAGATACTAGCCAAGGCCATTATTTTGTGACAGATGACTCACTCCGGTCACACATATTCACATGCATGAACCTACCGCGACTGTTTGCATTGCAAATTCCCAGATAAAAGACCCAGAGAGAGCCAGACTAGAGGCATGTACCGGTTTATTGCAAGTGTAAGCAGCTCATCACAAGATTGGTTCATTGCAAATCCATTTAGTGTGCAGTGCATTAATCATGCTGCAGACTGCCAAGGTTCACTATTTATGCGAGTCTTGAGATTCAAAGTGAGAAGTGTTGGATATTCTGCTTAATAACAAGGAAGCTCTCTCGTTATGGTCACTACATCATTTATGTCTCCAATTTTGCTTGTTTTGTCACATGCATACTTATATCAGAAGTCTGATACAAGGGCAACAGGTTCAAATACAGTGGGAAGTTTGCCGGTATGCGCACAGAATGATACAGAGAATGCTTACTACATGCCACTCATGCATAAAGTACTGAATACAGCACAGTCCAAAGCCAGGTTTAAAGGTATATCACTGGGCCACTGGTTGAAATAGCCTGCTGTAGATATAGATATCATTATGAGATTCTCCATCTCCCCATCAAACTCCCATGGGTTCTTTCTCAATTACATTCTGGCAGAACTACACTGCACGGGGCTCTGACATTATATTCAGTGCTAATGTGATGTTACCACATCACAGAATAAGGTTGCATTACAAAAAGGTTATGTGAATTAACCCAGGCGTAAAAATAGCACATGTATGCACGCACACAGCAAGAGCACGCACACACACACACACACACACACACACACACACACACACACACACACACACACACACACACACACACACACACACACTATCTCAGTGTAAGCTTACCTACTTGATTAATAGTCTTAATATATCAAAAGTCACGCACAAAGAAAGCATCTCATTGTCAAAACCTCTCATTATCCTTTAGCCATTGTTAAACTTGATCAAAAAATATTCTTTGGTTCTTATTCTTAGGTACTGAGTGCTGGCTGCATGTATATTTGAAATAGCTGCGCTGTAACCATCAAGCCTCAGAGAAGCACACAGATTCATGAACCATCACACTCGCACTGTTCGTCAACATAAGATATAACTCAAGACAGGATTTGATGGATGGAGGTGCCACAGGGAAAGTAATTTTCACTAACTTACTCTAGCCGTAGTGAATAGGAATGGGCAAGGGCAGAGGAAACTCAAATACTGCTGTAAAGGGGAGCTATGAAGCTTGTAGTATCAGAACGTGTATGTATGTAAGGTATATACAGGCCTTGGGTCAAAAAGTCAAGGCTTGTCATCCACACACATACAGTCACTGCAATGTATGTTTGGATAATGGCAAAGAGCATGTTCACGTTACAGCAATGTGCAATAACTGAGTTTAAATGAAAGGCAGAGCTGGGTGATATGGACAAAATCAATATCTAGATACCTCTGATCAAATATCTCAACATCGATGTTGGAATGGAATTGTAGGGATTATCGGTGCTTTCATGCGGCATTTAGACACAACAATCATTAGAGATATAATATGATGACCTAGTTGAGGTAGAGACAAATAGAATTGCTGGAGCAGTCTACGAAGTTCAGAAAACTGCATTCCTTACTGTAATGCAGCCTTAAAAAACAGGAAAAGACAACAATTATGCCATATCACATTATGACATTCAAAATCCCAGACGATCTAGTCTCATATAAAAATATTGATATAATATTGATGTATCACCCAAGTATACTGTAGTAAGTTTTTTCCAACAATGGCTGAATCTGGATTCTTGTAAATTCAGATGGGTTCTGCAGTTGCAGCTACAATCACTTTCCTCACTGGTGCCTATTACTGCCTATATGGGCGTGAAAATTATGTGAGGGCACTGGATAAAATGCAAACTCCCACCGCTGGACAGAGGCTCCCTTTCCAGATACTAAATCTATAAAACATTCCTCTAAGGCACAAAGCTGCTTTAGTGGCTGCCTGCTATTCGACAGTGAGTTCAGTAGGTTCGTGGTTAAGATAAACTATTTGCGCAGTCAAAGTTTTATCTGACTAACCAAGTGTCAGTCTTTCTCACTCTGGTACCTGCCAAAAATCCACATATCACTCAACTTTTAAATCGTGCTTTTTGAAACTTTGGAAGACACATTTTTTTTTTCCCCAAACACATTTTGGATTTCCATTTTAACGATTAGCTGATCTTCCACCTGTTATGAATATCATCTCTTTAAGAGTTTGTGAAGTGTCTAACTGTGTGACAGGTTCATATGACGGGCTTTCTATCAGTGTTGTGCAGGTGTCGCTCGACTTAAAGTCTGTTTTCAATATGTGCACCGCAGTATTCACTACCACTAATGTGTTAGTGATGCCTCTGCAACAGAGGATTTGTTAGAGGAAGCTAAGCTCAGCTCCCACCTTATTTCTAGGGTATTATCCTCCGTCATCTTTCCCTTACACCTCACAGCCTGCCTGAAAACCCTGCTTGTAAATTTTCAAACTTCACTGTGGGATATTGGTGGATTGAACAGATGCTGGACGTAAACCGAGTATCCGTTACTATATTTAAGCTGTGGAAATGGATATAAGTTCTGTCCCCAGTATTATTTTGCCCTACATGCAGTTGTTTGCTTTGAATATTGCTTTGGCAATATGGTGTACTATATTCTAGTTATAAACATAGATATTAGTGTGAGAATCTTAATCTGGGATATTTGTACTAGTACACTGGAGCAAAAATATCTGAACAAACACGAAGCCTATTACAGTCCCAATCTGCTCTCTGACAAACATTAATAAAAAATTTTCTCTCATGACAGTTAATAATTTCTTGGGGAAATATCTCACGCAAAAATAATCTGTTGCTTTCTAAAGACAAACATGGTGGCATTGCTAAGAAGATTAGGCCTAAATCAGCAGTGACCACAGAGTGAAGGTATTCATATTACATAAGAGATAAGCAATTAAAGTCTATTTGTGCTAAATCCTGACACAGGGGATTATGGGTTCACAGTCAGGTCTAGATGAATAATTTATTGTGAAAACTATTATTGTGGAAAACAACATGAACAGAAATTATTTATGAATGTATGTACAAGCACAAGCTCAATTCTAACAATTCAATGTATAGCCAGCACTTTGTGGGGGATCAGGGTATTTTTAGCACATGAGGAGAAAAAAAGACGGAAGTACTTCCCAGTTCGGAAAGGTACAGTACATGGTAATTCCATTTCCTATCCCTCAAACCACTGACAGTGAGGACTCTGATTTATTCATAAGCCAAGCTTCTTCTGCCAAGGAACATTAAACGAAGGCAGATCACATAAAGGTAACAATTCTGCTGAGAAAAGCAAATTACAAATCAAAATAAATCAAACCAAAGTGTGATAAATCCATGTCTTGCACTGTCCGGTTTGGCTTTACAGTGATACAACGGAACATTGACAATTAGGGCTTTTCTCCAGGCTTGGGTGTCACACTGGAGTCAGGTGGCAAATAGTTTCTTTCAAATAGGCTACATGTTTTCGCTGAAATTGAGACCACTGCTGATTAGATTCTTTCATTATTTGTGTAATTCGGTAAATTCTAACATAGTGTGAAACCCTGCGCCCAAGCTTTAGCGTTTGCTGCAGCACCATGTCTGAAATAATTCAACATGACTCTGGCCACATAGCCTCCATCAAGCTTCTATCAGTCTCTATCAGCGAGTGAAGGTCACCACTCTGCCCTGCTTACCTGCTCTCCTGCAGCCCAGCCACATGTGCTCACTCTGCACCTTCAGATGCCCTTTTGCATCTTACTAGAGAACAGTGTCTGATGAACATAAATTTGGGATTTATCTGAGTATGAAGAGAGTGCTGATAAATGACTAAATGATAACATAGAGTCTGACTGATAATGCCTTTTTGGAAGGCCAACACCAGCAACACTATTTTTGGTTTGAAGCTGTGGATAGCCAATATTGTGTGCCAATATTCAACATCTTTGAATTTGACCATTTTCATGCCAAAAATCACAGCTTTGCAACAGCATAGTGTTTCCCCCCATTTCTGTTTTCGTTAGGATGGAGGAGCCTCTGAAACAGCATTTGGACCATCATGGTTTAGACACTAAAATTCCCAAATGAAACTATTTTAGGGTTGCAGTTCTTTAAGGCAGGGTGACAGCCCTACTCAATGATAAGGGTTACTGTAGCAGATATTAGTAACTTTAAGTCGAAGATTAATTTATATGTAGCATTTTGAAAAATAAATTAATTTAAGGAAAGGTGCAAGACAAGAAAAAGTCACTGATGGGCTGTTTTCATGTGGCCCAAGCTTTGGTAAGGAAGGAGTCGCCATTTGAAGGTGGACAACATGACTGGCCAAAATCTGATAAAAGATTAATCAGTGTAACCTCATTTATATTGATATACTAGATACTGAGCTTAACTTAATATCTAATATCTAAACTAATAACATAGTGTACATTGGCTTATCAGGTTAAGTGTGGCTGACCAAGAGGGTGCAAAATTTTGAGAAAATTTTCAGTGTTTCAAGTTATTCAATTTCAAAATAGGCTATATAATAGGCTATATAAAAATAGGCTATATAAGGATAAATTCATGAGATAAATATTGGACTTTTGGACCAAAAGTGCAGTCGTTTAGTCGTTAGATTGTTTAGTGTTGCTAATATGACATTAGTTAATGTTGTTAATTAATGAGAGAAGAAAAAAACTTGCCATTCATTTCAGTTTAGCATTGGTGTCCAAACCTGATGCCACTGATTTTATCATGATATTCTCTTTGTCACAAGTGGGCAGAAGCAACCACAACCAACATTTCTGCCACTTTCTTTGTTTTACAGCAGACCTAGGGGCAGAAGACCTGCCTCTATTTTCATGCGACTGGACAGCAGAGAAAATACCACCTGTGATGTAGGACACTTTTCTGCTCAAAGTGCAGCAAGACATTTCCTCAAAAATACTGAAGCACCCAGAGCACAAACGCAGCATGCAAAATACCTCAGACTCATTAAAACAATTAGAACTAGAAGAGTGCACTCAGTAGAGTGCAGATCTCCGCCAGCCGTGTGTGGGGACACAATGTCTATATAAAGTAGATTGTTGTTGTTGTTGCTTTGTATTGTTATTGCTTTTCGAGAGGGTGAGAGGGGTTTTCTATTATGGCTTTGATCTTGTCCCTCATCCAAAGACGACGAAGACAAAGAAGATTAGGCAAATTAGTCCGCTGACATATGAAACAGCAACAGCTGTTTTACACTTAATTTTTTACAGTTGTGAAGCATCAGGCTATTTAACCTATTTTAACCCCTGCTTGCTGACCAATTACATCAGCCTCTGACACTTCTTGCATTGTTGTTGTCCCGTGTGTCTGCTCTGTGTTCTGTTGACTTTCTTCATCAGCAGTGTGTTTTGTTAACACATATAGAAAATGCAACGCACATCCTGGATTTTTTCACTCGCAATCTGAGTGCACACAGCCACAATAGGATAAAAAATAAATAAATAGCCTATTAGGCTGACAGATCCAGTAGTATGCAAAGGGAGTGAGAGCAGCAATGGTCGAGCGAGCTAGACAATGAATGGAGTGAGGGAGCGGAAGTAGTGAGAACAAACATTTTTCAAAGTTTCTGAATCACTGCAACCACAAGAGTTTTTTTCCTCATACACCCATAACTGTGCACAAAAACTTTTAGGCTGATAGGTCCAGTAGTTTGCAAGATTAGCCACAGACAGACACACACACAGACACACACACACAGACACACCCGACCAAGCATATAATCTCCTGGCAGAGATAAAAAGGTGCCTCCTGCTGCTAAAAGTCTGCCTTGTCTAATCACGGCCCTAAGAACCAGTTTCTTTTGTAGAAGCCTGCAGGAGCTGCGCTAGCTAGCTTGCTCTGTGCTGTGAGGACATAAAAACTTCACCGTGGTATTACTGACATGAGGGTGAGTCGATTTTTTTCCTATATTCCAATCAGTTTCTATGATAAGTTCTATATGACAGCTGAGTGTCTTTCCCAATACTTGCTTTTAATGTTTTAATTTCAGTCACAGCTTTAACTTAATTAGATTGATTTTTTTTTTTTTCCATATAATTGACTTTTGCTGTATTCCTCTTATTAGACCAGGCCCTGCCATTCTATAGATTCCAGTCAATCAGTAATTACTCCCTTTTTTGATGGGTCTTTGACTGTTTGAATCTTATTATATAATTTGTCTGACTCCAGCAAATCAGTGATCACGATCTGTCTACCCCTCATTTTCCTGGGTGTGTAAATAATATTGCATTTTTTTGTTGATTGATAACAGACTCCTTGGCAACATGTTTTTAACATTCTCTAGACAAGGAAAATTACTTTCATTGGAGAAGGTGCAATGTCCACTCATGTTGTAATGATCACACCTACTTCCCATAAATTTATGAGCAAAAGTCACATTTGATTGACACCTTCCCGTCTAGTCCTCATATCACACAATCTGATGCCCATATAGGCAGAGCTCCTTATTCTGGTCAGACGGTTTAACAACACACAGTACCAGCCATATCATTCCGTTAGATTTAATTAACACACACAACATTAGCAAAGGCACTTGATTTGCACTCAAAGTTACGCCTCTAATGCTGGCTCCATGATGCAACTATTAATAAATAATTACAAATTATTACTGGTAGAAGATGGCTGATGTTGCTTGTTATATATCTCGGCTGAATTTGAAGCCCTTGCCAGTAAAAGAGAGACTGACGAAATCTGATATATTTGACCACTGTAGTGTAATTGAATTTTCATACTTTTAAGATGCTTTTATACGCACACAAGACCACAAATTATATATTCACAAGGTGGTCACGTAATTACCTTTCCATGAGCTTTAAGCTGTGTGTATTGGTCTGGGACTGCCACCAACAATTTCCCGTCACTCTAATTGCCAAGTGGATCCTTCCCTTTAGAAATACCGCAACCATCACTTTAACTGTGAAACTTAACAGTAAAATGCAACACAGTCATGTCACAATACCCGCCGCCTGGCTGGTTGGCTGGTGGCCAGGGAAGCATTTCACTTGGAGAGTAGGAGCGACTGACAGATGCCTGAGCAGCAACACAGCATTCATCAAGGCATCTGCGGCTGTGAATACAGAGGCCGGCTCTGCTCATATCCACCTGCAGCTATTAAGACTGCCAAATCCCAAGTATAAGAGGACCCGAGTGGAGCTGGCTGAGGCAATACTCCGGTATCATAGACTTGACCCTGCAGACAACAGTCAGCTCTGGGTGTTAAACCACCCCATCCGCTCCATATATCACTGTTATCTCTATCACCCCTGTGAAGATTAGGCTACAGCCCGCTGCCTACCTGTTCACAGTCTACTGCTGTTGGGCTAAACTCAGAGAACTCAGACAACATAAGAGATAACCTAAATAGGAAGGTTTCTTTTTGCAAATATAGGAATGGTACTAAAAGAACGCTACCACATTTATTTTTTCATGCAAAGAACCTCCATACACATGCACATCAGGCCACACCAGACCTTGATTTGATTTAGTTATGCAGAATCCTGATCCTGATTTTTTTATGATTTAGCATAAAACTGCATAACTGCGCATAATATAGGTGGAGAGGGGCAAGTGAAACCTGTGATCAAATTACTCATCCTCATACATTCTCTCACTGTGTTAACCTCTACTGAATGAAATATGGTGAAATTAAACTACTGTATTACTCATTTTGGAAGGGACCTCCTGGAATACCCTCAAGGCCCCTCGAGGACTGAAAGTCCCTGAACCCAACTTTGGGTAACATTGCATCACACGATCTACCCTATACTGGTGCAATTACATCATGATTTAACAAACAGCTGCAATGTAAACAGTAGCTAAGTCATTGAATTTCATGCTTTATCAGCTACATCTTGTGCCAACAGACTGCACTGTATTATCAGACTTAGAAAGCCCCTTGTTAAAACTAGAATAAAAGTATATTGTTCTTATAATTGAAATGAATTGTTTATGGATCACAATGTCACAGTTTTCTGAATGAAGAGAAGCTGGCGGCCGAAGTCTGCCTCCATCATTATATAGCAATGAGGATCTGAAGGGGCCCATATGTATTCTCTAGATGGCCCTCCTGAGACTAATTGACGGGGCTACAGAAACGTGGCAGGTTTATTAAGTCAGTGCTTAGAAATTAAGCCACAAAGTGGCATATTAATCATCATTTTACCTGACTAAGTGACAGAGGAGGGTGATATTGAATACAATTTGGGGGGGACTGCATTTGAATAAAAATGGCTAATGGAATATTAAGCTTTATCTTCCGTTAGGGAGACGACTCGTTGTATTTTAAATGATTCTTGTATATCAGAGCAAAAGTTAGACATGCTAACATAAATATATCACCATGAGACATCAGTCCAATAAGGTAACTGGGCTAGTGGACACAGCACTTTTTCAAAATTAAAGTGCAGAAATGACAGTCAATTGAACACAGGCATGACACGCGCGCACACGCACGTACAAACATATATACACACACGGCAGGGGTGGGGGCAAGTCTTCTTTTGGATTTATTTATTTATTTTATTATTGTTGTTTTTATTGATATTATTAGGATGAGGTTTTAAAGCATTTTAGGGTGCTGATATATTTCTTTTCTTCACAAAAACACATCATGAGTCTCCCCTTATTAGATCAATTCTGGGCTACATTCAGTTCAGAAAATAGCTGATTGCCGTAGAAGAAAACATCGTTAATCTGTGCGTACTGTATTTCCCATAGCATGTGCGAAGAATACTGGAATACGAGTCCCTGGGCGAGGAAATCATTTTGTGAAAGCATTCCTTCTTAAAACCGCTGCAGGTGCGCGTCTTGCACTAATTCTTATAACCCCATAATAAGTGAGAGAATGTGGACTGAACACACACGTTATGTCCAATCGGTTACACACACGAGAGCACATCGCTACAATTTAGTGCGTCTGGCAACTTGACTAATTCCTGCGGTAACCGACGGTAATCTCATCACAACGTGCCAAAATGCAACATCCCTCTTTATCTGTGCGCAATCGTGGAATGCGCAAAGGACCACGACGTGGGGCTCCTGTACAGTAGCCAATGCTTGGCTGTGTGAGCGTTAACTTTTTACCCCCCTTAAAAAATGCATAAAATAAGAGCAATGGAAGGATTGGACATTACAAACAGGAGTCTCAGCCTATTTGATAACGTAAACCGATTTCTGTGCAAACGCATGGCACGGAATTACCTGAGCGCTGACATGTGCAGGCAGGATGAGAGCCTGAATCACATACAGACAGTACACTATTGCTTGGCACAATAACTTTCACGGATTCCTTACCTCTTCAGGAGAAAAGAAGCGACAGCGAACAGAGGAGAGGAGTGGATGTCGGGCAGGACGCCGGCCACAGAGTCTCTCCTTCTGCTTTGGATGAAAGGACTGCTAGACGTCCCAACAGCTAACTCCTAAGTGCGTCTGTCTTTTTTTTTCACGCCAATAAAGGACAGCGAGATACAGACCACTCCCCCCTTATAGATCAAACTATTTCCAACTGTTTCCACTTCATAATGTGTAATCATTTAGCATCAAATTCAATATTCATGTTTAATCAAGAGCAGATTGGCGGAACTGGTTCTTTGGATCCGTTGGTGTGCTTTATGGAGGCAACATTTTGCAGTCTGCACTAATTTTGTGTGTGTGTGTGTGTGTGTGTGTGTGTGTGTGTGTGTGTGTGTGTGTGTGTGTGTGTGTGGGGGGTTGTGTGTGTGTGT
>OMKZ01003621.1:5222-23237 GCA_900302535.1 Neoniphon sammara
GCATGTGTTCGCCAGGGATATCCCCAGAGCAGAGGAAAAAACACCTAACATCCACTGCCAGTTCCACAGCTGCTGTTGCTAGAGTTCTCTCAGCGGGAATGAAACCAGCGAAGGAAAGAAAAGAAAAATATCTCTGAAATGAAAAAAAAAAGATCTGGCTGCAGAAAACAGAGTATGAGATAGAGAGTGAGAGAGAGGCAATGAGGATGGGAGACAGATGGAAAGGGTAACACTCCACTCAATTTTGTATTTATGTTGTACTTTCTTAAGCTACTGCGCTACACCTAATCTGTAAGAGACACAATGCCTAGTCACAGACATTTCCACCTTAGTGCTCAGTGAGGCACGACATTAATTCAGCAGAGAAACGAGCGGGAAACAGCACATTACTCAGCGCTGCATATGTCAAGCACTAGAACACTTTTTTAAGTTTCGTATTATGTTTGTACACTATGAAGTTGCATTGTGCTCTTACACTGTCCATTATGCATTTAGGAGAGTTTCATCAAGCACCTAGATAGTAAAACTATTTCCCATAGTTTAATACACAAGTTAATACTCTGGAATAAGGCAATTGTGCCACTCTGCTTGTCCGTACAATTCAGTATTGTGTCTCTTTCTGTGAGGGATCCTGACTTTATTGGTTCTGAGATCCTGTTCCTTGAGCTGTGCATACACACCGAGCACCATTTCCTGTGTGTCTGCTGCTGCACTCTGTCTACGTAGCAGCAAACACCTGCAGTAATATTGGTCGTGTTGACAAAGAGCCTTGCTGCACGAGCACCAAGCTCATATCTCTTCCCCACATCCCTCTCCCTCTCCGCACATGTGCATGAACTGGATTTGTCAGGTCAAGGGCTCACAGTTGGAGGAGCTTGTGTGTGGCAACAGTAAGCAGTGTGGGAATGTGTGTATGTATATGTGTGCACAACTACAGTACCTTTAAACGTGTGTGTGTGTGTGTGTGTGTGTGTGTGTGTGTGTCTGTGATTGCGCCGAATGCCTATGAGTATGTCTGAGTGGGGGGGTGTCTCTGCCTCCACCTGTGAATATGTTTGCATGCTGTTGTCTTTGCAAGTGCGCACTTGTGTGTGTCTGTGTTTGTGTGTCTCACAGCGGCTGTCAGTATTTCATTAGTCTTCTTTGCTAAGGTGAGGCAGCCAAGCTCGCCATGCACTGTGACAGCTATAATCTCACTAATTGGGATGGTGGTGGATTTGGTTTGAATCTGAGTTAATGTCCGTTCACCAGGCTCCCTTTGTGCAGGAAATAATAAGGCCTTCAAGTCAGCCATGCAACAGAAAAGACACAAAGGGAGATGGCTTGGCAAGTGGTTTTACTCCTCCTCTTATTAATTAACAAGTGAGGACAGATGAGACAAAGGGCAGATAAATGGAGGGGTGGGTAGATGGATGGATGGATGTTAAGTTTTTTGTTTCTCTGTGTGATCTATGCCCTAAGAGATTTGAAACATGTCATTTTAATAATTCTTGTTTCTCCAAATACATTTTTTTTTTTGCAGTCAAAGCTGTCTCATTGGTATTTGTGTAAAGAAACCACAGCAAATTTGGCTCCCAATGTGGGCTGGAAGCATTCTGTAAAACAACCTTCTGAATTATCTCCTATAAGAGAGCATCAGTGAGAGGGATTCGCAGCTCAGACGGAGTGATGAAACACGATATAGCAAATTGCAAAATGAGGAGAAAACATTAAAACACATTATAGCTCATTTATTTTCTTAGCACTGCAGTGCTAAGCGCATCACTTCAGAGGTTATTGCTAATATGCGTGAACACTAGGTGCTAAAATGTACACTTCCAGCTATCGAAACCTCTCAACACCCCATACATTTGCTGCACTGTGCCTTTAGTTTTCTACAACAAACAGCTGAGTTCAAGTTGTGCAATATCTATGCTACAATGCACCCCGTTCCTTATTTTTACTGCAACTGTATACAATGCATCTGTTCATAGTATCTAACAGCTGCTTATTGCTCTGGGTCTGAATTCATCAAGCCTTTCAGAGTAGAACAAATGATCCACAAGGTTTTTTCCCCCCCAGTAAGTTGTTGATTGTGTGTCTAAACAGCAGCAAAAACAATATCCCCTGGTTTACACAGTCTGGACAATGTGTTCTAATTTACACACCATAATTCAAACTGTAGTATTATCATCATCTATAACCAACTTTGATTGTTGTTCTAAGTTGTGAAAATAATATTTGTGCCCATAATCTGACAATAAAAATGCCTCTTTTGTGTAACACTCTACTGCCCCCTGCACAGGCAGGTCAGAAAGGTCAGGTTCAGCTACAGAACAGCGTCCCTGATAATGGTGGGGATTCAGTGTCTTGCTCAAAGACACTTCAGTAGAGTGGATGCTTTCACCTGGGCTGGAGCTCAGGCCTTCTGCTGGAAGTCTCCCCATTGACCATACCACAATATGGCTCTGAATTCTTTTTCAAAGCTTTTTGGAAATCCAATCCCATATTTTTGTCCATTAGCTTCAGTTATTTGATTACTGTTTCAACAATGAACAAGAGATTAACCTCACATTTTAGTAATGTGATAACAATGTGCAATTCAAATTCAAGCAATATACAATATGCAATTCTCCAAAGACCATACCATCTGCACACTGCTTAACAATATGAAAAGAGATCCTTTTCACTCAGGTACTGGAAAATATATGTTTTTTACTTCAATGATCCGTGATGTGCTTCAAAATGTGAAGTGCACAATGCTTTTGTGACAAGTGCTGCACAAAGACTGTGTCATGCTGTAGGTGGTCCAGGTGGAGTAGGTAGGTATAACAGTATCTGAAGTAGGTCTAACAACTCCATATACTGTTGAGTAATTTAAACTATAACAATGAGTTATGCTTTATGAGACTATTGAAAATTCTGCATGTAAATACTATACTGCAAACTAACTGGCAGCTACAGTGGACAGATAAATGTAATGGAGTAGAAAGTAACATATTTTCTTCTGACATCACACAAAAAGTCTCACAAAATGCAAATAATGAAGTGCCAGCTCAATACTTCGAATTTATATGCAAGTACAGTACTTGAGTAAATGTACTTTGTTACTTTCCACCTCTGAATTCATGTAATCTTTTACTCCCCCTTTAATGCATCATTTTCTTCTACTTGGTAAATCTCACACCTCGTCATTCATTATAATCTAATCAAAGTGATCACTAACTCAGGGCAGCTATTTGCTCCATAATTTCCACCATAGAAGTTTGCATTCTAAACAGCAATTGAACTGTGACTTTTTAAATACTTGGGAATGAAGTAAGATTGGCTTGTCTTATCTCACTTTTCAAATAATGTGTTGATGTTGATAAGGTGTTGGGCAAGTTAAATTAAATTTCACTGAATCTTATTTCAAAGAAGTATTTTTGCCCAGGTCAAAGCAGGGGATACTGGCTGAGGCTTCACTGGACAAATGATAGAGCTCAAGTTGGAGATACAAAACTCACAGTGACTGATGTGATATGATAAGACACATTAAAATGAAATAAAGTACAAATATGTGAATCAACACTTTGCATAAAGCTCATCTGTCCTAACAGTGGGGTGTTAATCAAGTCATTTCAGTGAATGATGCCAAATCGCTTTGAAAGGCTACATCGTATCAAAGAAAAAGCATATTTTGCAAACATGCCTCTCAATTCATTGTTATAAAGGCACTAAAAATATGTTTTATTATAATTTATGGCCATGATTTCAGGGCTAAAACTGTAGCTATACACAGTGAATCATTATGCAGGGTCAAACAATGTAGGTAGGGAAAAAAATCCCCACCACATCTTTGTATGGCTCCTTCAGTTTTGCAGAATTGAGGGAAAAGAAAGAAAAGAGAAAAAAGAAAGAAAAAAAGCAAACACACAAACATATAAAAAACATGACTATCTACTGCACCCAGATATAGTCCTATGCTCCTGCAAACCCATGTGTGTCCCTACTGACTAGGATTTAATCCCTGTCTCCTGTCCCTCTCTACTTTCCAGCTGTCTCAGTCAGTAAAAAATACTTAACGTGAGTGGACTGGCCACCCCCATTTACAAGAAAAAACAAACACTGTCATATGGTGCAATTCTGCTGCTTACTACCATTACTTCTGGGTCAGTGAGTTGAGCAGAGCACGCAAACATGCAGTAAAGAGATTCCACTCAAATGGTCAGGAATGTTTAAGCGTGATTGGAGGGATGAGCACAGAAGGGATTAAGGGAGAAAAGTTGGCGGCTCTGCAGAAATACAGTATAAGATGCCCTCTTTTTTCTGTTTTTCAGTAAAATGTCAAGTGGAAAGCCACACTGAAGCACAGGACACACAAAATAAAAACTTTTGTTTGCATAAGTCTTCATTTAGGTTTTACCAGAGGTAATATCTCCCACTCAACTGACTGATACTTCATGCAGGCACTGGCATTTGCTCCTACACATTATGTGGTTGAGATGTAATATTCATCAGTCATACCTCTCTATCACTGAATCAACGAAAAATGATAGGTACTTTGGAATCAGGATAAAGGTTATGTTGTGGGTTATTTGGCATCAGTCCAGCGTCACTGCACCGTTCCTGCACTTAGCACTCACCAGCCAAATGCTGATACATCAAATGAGCCACTGGAGTGCCTGTTCTAAAAACTGAAATGCTAAAACTGCTTATGAAGTAGCTGGGGAATTTGTGGGCAATGATGGTCAGAACTGATTGGACAGTATGTATAGTACCTACAGGAATCGTGACTGGTGAGAAAAAAAAAGTAGCTTTAGCTGTTGCAGGTGTGGAACAATTTTCCTGCTTTTTCATGCTTGCTGCAGCTCTGTTATCCTGCAGAGAGGGATTGTTGAGAAAATCCTGCAAGAGCTGCAACGGCTGTCACAGTCTGCTGCCATGTTGATCAGAGCGGTGTAAAACTTAATCTTCATGTTCATTCAGTGCCATCGATCGAATGACCAAAGCACGAAGTAATTTGGAATCAGAATAAGAGGAGAATTTGAAGGCTAGAGCAGTTGCGATATTGCCATTCCTCTCTTGAGCAATGGACTCAACTGTGAATTTGCATTTATGTGGGGTGTTTGTGCATATGTGGTTTTGAGAGGGGAGCTAGCTAAACCTGTGTGTATGTGTGTGTGTGTGTAAGATACAGAGAGAGAGTGAGAGCGAGAGAGAGAGAGAAAGAGATTGCGTTTCATCGCAGTGATGCGTGCATGCATGCTTATATGCACGTGCTTGTGCATGTGCTTGTGCATGTGCATGTGTATGTGTGTGAGTGTGTGTGTGTGTGATTACCTGAGCAGTGGGGCAGCGGGGCACTCCAGTGTCCGTTGAGCTGACAGGTGAGTGATGGGTCTCCTATGAGCTGTCGATCTCCAGAGCAGGAGTAGCGCACCGTGGAGCCAAAGGTAAACTTCTCTCCCACCATGAGTCCATGGGGAGGCGAACCTGGGTGGCCGCACTCCACCTCTGCATGACAGGGAATGGGAGAGAGCATAAGATTATAAGGGCATGGGTGAATGGATGGATGGATAGATGGATGGATGGATGGTGCATGCTCCATCACGCTTCAGCTGGCTTTAGTGTATAGTTCAGGACCTCAGTTTTGATTGGTTGAGCCACGTTTGAAATACGCATTAAATACTCCCCTGTAAATAACAATTAAATATTAATGTGATGATGGCAAATCCCCATTCATAGTGGTACTTGTTTGTCGCTGAGCCACCACATTTTCAGGCTACTGTTCAAGAACTGGCTTGGTGGAAGAACAACATTTAATTATTATTGATTAAAAGTTAAAAAGATTTATCTAACATTCACATTATTTTTTCTATACAATGTTGGGCTGAAAAATAAAATGTGCAGGGTTTCCTGGTGGCTCTGCACATGACATCGCAGGTTGGAATCCAGCCCCTGACCTTTATCACAAGCCTTAAGAAAACAATATGCTTTGTATCATGCCTAACACCTCTTATCTGTGCTACAGTCTCGGTACAGTAAAACCTCTTGTGGCTTACTCAAATATCCCATCCAAACCAGTAACCAGACCATTAGCATATTGATCTGTGCCACAGTCGACCACACAGTGTTGTGAATGCATCTATAAGTGGTCTAGAGAATCTCATGTTGAAGGGAGGGACTATTCTGAAAGAGCAAATCTCTTCATATTTATAGTTCAAACATTTTTTATGGTTTGCTTGTTCAGAACTACCCCAGTGTAACAAATTAATGAAAAGTAGATAAGACATAAAATATATATAGACTTAATAATGTACTCACCACACTGTGTGTTTGCAAACTGCAGTACATGACTTTCTCTGCTCCTTTATTACGCCTTTGACCTTTATGTATGTTTGTGGAAGCTGTCGTTTTAATCAGCTTAGTGTCATAATGCAAAGCAAATTTCTGTAATTTTCGAAAAGCTAATTCCTGCACAAAGAGTCACTGAAGCCTTGAGCTGTGTATAAACATTTGAGAAAGACACTCCCGTGTATCTCTTTAATTACTATTCCATTTGACAAACTAAATGCAGTGCATCATCTCTGTACCATGAAATGAAGTGCTTTCAAAGCCTGTACACAAAATGCAGAGGTTTACTTTACGATAATTTCACCAGGAATAAGTCATTACTGTTGGCGGCCCCACACACAGAGAACAATGAAAAATGAGACATTTGAGTACAATACCATAACCTCAGATAGCCTTTACAATTCATCGATGGTTGCCGTTAGAATATGCACTCAGTCTAGTCTGAGAGATCATTAGCTAAAGTGTGAACAACTGGTCTCCATGTGGTCCTGCAACAGTCTGCCCATTCCTCAATTACACACACTGCAACAAATCCATAAGCCACTGGGACATCGAGCATTACACAGATGCTACTAGTCACAATATTTAGTAACTTGCACCATTAAAACACTGTAAACAAATGGGGGACACAATCAAGGTTGTTCACACAGTCAATCCAGAGTGAAACTTTTCTCTTACTTCCTTACTTCACTGGTATTTTGAATTGTGTTGACTCATCAACTTTGATACAAAATGCACTAATGACACAAGAGTAGACTGATGCATCCAACAGTGGATGAATAGATGGATGGATGGGAGGGCATATAAGACAGACAGACAGACAGACAGACATACAGACAGACAGACAGACAGATAGATAGCATAAACCTAGCCATTGTACCAATGCATTCTGGTAGGGGTTTGTCCCAGTGGCCCGCTGGCTGGCAGGTGAGCACTGATGAGCCAAACAGGTAATATCCAGGGTTACAGTCATAAAACACCACACTGCCAAAGGTAAAGTTTCCGTGCTCAATCTTGCTCTCCCGGATAGAGTTGGCAGGGATACCTGGGTCGGTGCAGTTCACCACTGGGCAAGAAAGAAAAAAAAAAAAAAAGAATAGTTATGTCATCATGAATTATTTAATTAGTTTAAATCAAGAGAAGAATACAGGATAGCACTCTAAATTAATTTTTATTGCTTCAGGGGAGACATGCTTTTTAAATATACAATTCTGGCAAATTATTGCTCGAATTGCATATTGACACCATTACTTGCTGAACTATTGTGCACGCTGAAAGAGAGCCAAATGCCCAAAATGTCAGTGTGGCAATGACTAATTAAAACTGAGTGCAGTTCTGTATTGTTTATTCATGGTTCATTATTTGGGGATTGCAGTGCCCATTCGGAAATTGTACAGTGTGTTTCAGTATATTGTTTGTCAGCTTTTTATCATAATTTTATGGTGATGCCATAATAATAACTATCAAAACAGTTCTGGCAACTTTTTGTGTACACCCATTTGCTCCAGGGTTCAGAGATAAATTATGTTGATGAGTTATTGATGTCCACCATAGTGAATGTTTAATAAGTTTAAGGTGAATCCTCATTTCTTGGCAGGGTTTCCAAAGCCAAGCATCTCACTCCTGAGGTCATCTCTGTCCATTAGTTTGCTGTCACAAAGATGTTCATAGTAATATTAAGGTGTCTAAAATATGCCACTGCACAGCTGGAAATTGAAAATGGACTCCAACAGAGTGAAGTGTCAATATTGTGCAATAGTGCCATAATAGTCAATGCAGTGTAAACTAGTGTAAGGGCGCTACGTTGGCTGTGTCTGCATTATATCTAGTCATGCATGTACGCAGCAAGTTTACAGTGTGTGCAAGTTTTATTCTGCAGACAGTCCTCAATGTGGCTTCTTAGAGCCTATAAATAATGAGCTCAACAAGGAAAAAACAAGACAATAAGTAATAGTCATATGGCAATCATCTGCCTAATTAACTCCACCCAATATCACCACTGGGGACATGACTTTTCTTTCCTGGAAGTTGTGCAGTCTTTTTTCCCAGTTGGAGTCTCATTTGCACAAATGCTGTCTGTCAGCATGTTCACTTGTGAGTTAATAATAGAATTGGTGATATGACCTGATCAGTGGCTGTATTTGTTTATTCTACAAACAGGGAGACAACTGAGCCCAGGCTATATTAAGCATTCTCAATAGTAATGACACTTAATGCATCCTTCTAAAACAAAAGAAGCCATGACACATTTACTGTCACATATTCACGAGCATCCATTTTAGAAGCTGCTGTAGTCTACAAAATCACAAAGCTGCCAAGGTGTTTTAGATGCTAGAAAGAAGATGAGGGTGAAATTAAGTTCAGAGCAACATCATATTAAATAGATAATGCAAATGTGAAAAAACAGTGATGTAATGTAAGAAACTGAGAATGAACAGAAGTATTTTGACAAAGCGAGTTATGACTGTGAAGTTTAATATGTTTTGGTTCTTTAGATCTCCAACCAGGTCTGTCTCTACGGTGCTATTCACAGTAACAAAATATGTGTCTCTTCACATCTGACTGCCAACAGAATACGTGCCGAGCTGAGATATTTTTAAATGGGCAAAGTCTGGCAAATGTAGCTTTGGTCCAGAGGTGGCAGACCAATTAAAGCCACACTGGTTAAATTCAATTTTCTAACACTGACCTCCTGCTAATGTGGATGGTGTTTTGCCTCCCTATTTACCAGTTAAAGGATCACTTAGTGATTTTTAGACCATAGAAATAGTCCACATCTACAAAAAAAATATATATATATATTTTTTAAAGGTAATAAATGTAGTTTGTGACCACTAGTGATGCGATAGTGCACACTGGAAAAAACAGGTCCCTGCTTTGGTCTGAGAGCACTATGTGAACATGGGGACGACATAATACACATGTCAGTGTAAACAATGCAAGTTTCAAAACTTTCTGGAATAAGTTATGCATTCAAGACATTTATTAGGTCTCAAGGACACACATAGTATTTTGATGTGAAAAATTTTACATTATTACTGAATGTAAACAAACAAACCAAAAACAAACAAGCAAAATAAATAAATAAATGAATAAATAAATAAAAAAATAAGTGTGTTTATAAGGAAAACTACACTGGGTTTCTATATTTCAAATTACATGCATCTCACAGGAGACAAAGATTCAAAATGTTTTATTGATTTAGAATGACATATTTGAATCTACATAGGGTCCCTTGCCATGGGCGCTGCCGTGTTGGCGTGCTCAGATGGCTCAGACTGTAGAAAAAGAGAAGTTTCACGCTGGCAATAGCAACAGGATATCTGCTGCTACAAAGCAGTGAAGAATAAAAGTTTCTTTTGCCACAAGTAGCTTACCTCTGTCTCTGACATCTCCTGAGCATCAACGATGACAACGACAACAATTTGACAATTATATGATTGTTCCTACAAAATCGGTAACAGCAGTACTAAGACAAAGAAGAAACTTTGCTGGGAATTGCTCAGTTCTCCTTTCAGCTCATGTGTAATTGAGACAATAGGCATTGTAAAACTAAATTCAAAGTCAGATTACTACCTCTTCACACTACAAAATTTATCAGTCTTCAGCTAGAAGCCTTTGAAAACAGAAAATCAGAAAAATACACAGATTTTCACAAACACTGAGACTAACTGGTTGTAACATATTGCAATAGATGTCTAGGTATCACTGTCTATACCTTTCACTTTACCCTGTCACAAGACAATAAAGTAGATAATGGAAAATATTTTCAAAAAAAATGTCAATGTCTGGTAACAAACTGTCAAAATATATTACTTGGTGGAAACAAGTACTAAAATTTTCTCTGGCATGGTTGCACATAGAGATGTCTGAATTACTGCTGATAGTAAACACACCGCTAATGAGCCTAACCTGGGCAAACAAAAAATTGGACGCAATTAAAACACAGCTGCCACCCGACACTCCCAATAAAAAGTCTTCTGCTAAATGTACTCCAAGCTTTCCTCCCTCCAAAGAAATCTCTCCTTCCAGCGAGCCTCTTGGTAAAAAAAAAAAAAAAAAAACTGTAAACATGTAAAAACAATTCCCTATTTGCCTTCCTACACTTCTCATTCTACCAAAACCTTGTTATTGTTGTTGTCCTGCTTCCACTCTATTCCCAAAAGCCAGGGCTTCAGATGCTGCTGCTCACTGCACTACCCGCAGAATTAGAGCACATAGTGAGCATTCACATTGAGCGCCCACTCTATCCATCCTGCTTCTGTGTTTGTGGCTGTGTATGCTGGTGGTCACCGGCTGCTGATTCTTGAATGCTCATGATACATTTACTGGCTGCTGAATTCTTGTGGTCATTCTATGTGCTGATTCTTGAACCATTACAAAGCCTCAGGAAAAGCCATTTCAATTCGTTCCAACACTGGGGCTGGATCATACCTCTGTCTGTTGGCAGCTACCTAGTCCACTGGCGGTTACCAAGGGCCACAGAATTATAATTAGATAGAGGAGGCTTTCATATTCAAACATTAAAACATTTTTACTTGGCATAATACACTAGGAAGTACCCTTTTCAGCGCCTGGATCATTTGAAAATGGTTACCGAATCTTAATTACTGAGCAACCATGATACATCTGCTGGTCCCTCAATCTTGTGGCCGCTCTATCTATTGATTCTTGTTGCTGTGCCTTTTCTACTCATGCTACTTCTATGATCTGACCCTTACCGCTGCATGCTGGAGGTGACAGGCGGTTTTATGCTTGAACTGTCATGATATGTCTGCAGGTTGCTGATACTTAAGGTCACTGCAGCTGCCAATCCTCTGACCACGCTACGTGAACTCTGCAGCGGGAGCCTACCTCTGCATGTTGGTGGCTGCTGGCTCCACTGGCGGTTAGCCTGGCACTGGGCTGTGGAGGGGCCCTCCAGGGTGTAGCCTTTGTTGCAGGAGAAGCGCACCACGTCATTGTAGTTGAAGCCATCGCCTACGGTGCGGCCATAGATGGGGCTGCCGGGGTGGCCGCATGTGACAGCTGAGGGGGGCACACATTACCCGGGGAGGCAAGTGAGAGGAGGTAGAGAGGAGGATGGAAGGGGTCACAGAGAGAGATAGTATGGATGTAAAAAAATGAGATATAGGGAGTGTGTGAGTAAGTGGGGAGAGAGAGAGAGAGAGAGAGAGATAGAACGAGAAAGAGAGAGAGATGCATCAATGCAGTTGATTTATAGCCGATGTACAGTGACACTTATGGGAATATCATTACCATATAATTATCTTAGAGGACAACAGGGGAATTTGGGATCAAGAGATGATCTCCATAGAGAAAGGGCAAACAGCACATTTCAGCACATCAATATATGAATGGGAGAGTGAAGATCACAACAGTGAGGATACGTATTCACTACTGACCTCAGTGTTTCTCAACCTGTGGGTCAAGATGATCTGGGAAATTGCCAGTCATGATGATGATCATGATGATTTCAAGAATGCTAAATGTATGAATTTAGTCATCATGTTTGTGACTAACCCATTTAGTTTTGTGAAAAACATTTACATCTTCTAGGCTTCCTTGAATAATTAATCAAATAAAAGAGCTTGAAATGAAAAAATAAAAAAAAACATTTGACGTCACAGGTCACCATGTTCTTTCTTGCACTAGCTCTTTTGAGTCTAGCATTTCTGTGTTTTAGTGATAGCGCGGTGGTAAAAGATTGAGAATCACTATTCCAAACAGCAGTGTCTACAGCGTGAAATTCAGATGTAAACAAAAGACGTAAAGCATATAAGTAGGTCTTATTCTTTCTCACACAAATACACTCACACAGGCACACAGTCTCCATCTTTGTTCCCATCTTTTTTCTCCAATCTACAGTATCACAAACCACAAACACTCTGCTCTTCTCTCTCAGCCTATCTCGCAACAACAAACACACACAATGACTCTCATCTTCCCTCGGCAACCACTCACTCTCTCCTTCTCTCTCCCAAACACACACTCATGGACACACACTCCAAATGTGACTTGCAGTCAATCAACCAGTGTGGAGAAGTGGTGTTAAAGTAGTTACCGATACAAGCTGGGAGCTGTCCAGACCAGTTGTGGTCCTGCTGGCAGATTCGTACTGAGGAACCAATGAGCCTGAAGCCAGGATTGCACTGGTAAACCACCGTGTCTCTGTAGCCAAAGTTTTCCCCAATCACCTGCCCGTTCACCATCTGCTCTGGAACACCACAGTGACCAGCTGCAGGAAGAAAAAACAAAGCACATTTTCAACGTGTTTCACTGTCTCATCTTATTTAACTTTTATTTATCTAGGTTAGTCCCACAGAGATCACTTTTGTAATGGATACCTGGCCAAGACAGTAGCTTACCAAGTTAGAGACAAAACATCAATAGAAAACTTTAATTTTCATATACATGTATAAATATGATGTAACTTATGCTACTTTAACACAATGTTTGCAGTGTATACTTATCTTCAACAGGAAATCACGCGTTTGGTCGGATGTGTCTGTCTGTCTGTTTGTTAGCGGCTAGTCTCGCAAACCACTGGGCCCATCAGCTTAAAATTTTGTGTGCACAGTTATGACTGTATAAGGAAGAACCTCTTGTGGTTGCAGTGATTCAAAAACTTTGAAAAACTTCCACTCTCTCATTCCCTTCATTGTCCAGCTCGCTCGACCATTGCTGCTCCCTCCCTCCTGGGTCGCGTAGGTTCAATAGCCTGATACGCTGTTAAAATAGGTTCAATAGCCTGATGCCTGATGACTGTAAAAAATTAAGTGTAAAACAGCCGTCACTGTTTCATACATCAGTGGACTAATTTGCCTGATCTTCTCAGGTCTTTGGACGAGGGACAAGATCAAAGCCATCATGGAAAACCCCTCTCACCCTCTCTACAATGAGTTGTAGCACCAAACAATAACTATTACTTTATATAGACAGTGTGTCCCCACAAATGCTTGGCAGAGATCTGCACTCTACTGTGTGCACTCATTTAGTTATAGTATGAAATTGTTAAACAGTACTACACAGCATACTATTTAGCTGCAGCCAATGTGATAGTCACATTTTTCTCTGCGGGCCCTAGAGTGTTGTCCTGTGATTCCTCTGACAAGAATTGTTTGGATGAAATAATTTTTTCTCTTTTTGCAGACACCACAAAGCACAATAGATTATCTAGTAGTCAATCATTTGAGAGTATTGTTTTGCGATACCTATTCATTTCTTCTTTACAACATAGGAGAAGTAATAGCCTGCGGTGGTGGCTGCTGTACTAATGGAGCATAGCTGCAGGATAGAAGCATAATGGCACACTATAAAAAGGTGCAATAAAGTTTCCATTGAATTTTTATTGTATGATCATGTTTGAATAACTTTGCATTTTGATAACTGTATTGTAAAACAAAATGAGGAGAACTGTGATTTAAAAAGTCTTGAAATTGGACTGCTCACAAACAAAATGAGTTCTGCTGGTGTATTCATGAAACATATTGGATTTGGAACATATTTTTCAGCTCGTTATCTCTGAATTAGTATTTCTAAATTCATATTGGCTTTGGCTCAACTTGTGGCGATAACTCAACTTCTCTCATCTACTCTAGACAGAGAGATGCATGTGAAATTCCTCAAAATCTGTCCGATACACTCATGCACGTAATCGTATTACTTTCAGCTACAATAAATCCCCTTCAGAGAGCAGGAATCTTGCTGAGATTTCCACTGCCACTTAAAACCTAGGAAATTGCCACTGACTGTGAGTCTGATTTCCCTAATTCACTCCTGCACCCACAAACTCAGCCGAGCATTTTATTATCACACTCCAGTTGAGAGCAGCCAGATCCTGTGAAGATAGTGCTGAAGTAGGCTACAATACTGAGAGGTCTTCGGCTATGTTAACCCCGGCAGTCATATCGCTATACAAGAGAGCGGTCCCTCTGTTTTAATGAACTGAACCAATCGTGAGTCGAGCTTGGAGTGCGGGTGCCATAGGGTTGAGAGACGGGCTAATGCATCTGCCAGAGGAACTGTCACGTTCTGCTGCGGTGCAGGTTTGAATCTGGCTCAAGCAACGTTGTCACATTTCTCTTTCACAGTACGGAGCTGCTGAGCTGTGGTAAGCTAAGCTGTGCCACATTTGCTTGTTTATATAACCATCAGAGCAGCTGAAATCGTGCTGGTAGAGCTTGGCAGACATCAGATGATTTCAGGCCAGTTGTGGGGTCTATAGCTGCTCTCTCCCGTTTAACATTTTGGGAATGCCAAATCATGCTGAGGCCGTACTGTACAGCATCCTCCTCCAGCCAGCCAAAGGCAGTTGCCAGAGGTGCTTCCACATGTGCACTAAAATTTTTGCCTTATGATCTGACGCTCTATGAGGGTTGAAGTAGTCCGATGTGTGCCAGCCCTGAGGAAACTGTAAAATGGCATCAGAGTGTTGTCAGGACGACACAACAAGAAATGTATTTCACATCTTTCCAAATGTTTTACAGCCATTAGCCATACATGCTTGGCAAGGGAACCAATTATAGTCACCCTCTGCTTCCCCATCTGGTTCTATTCTGGACTGAACCCGAAGGCTCAACCAAAAAAGCGCACATTCTTTCTGAACAGATCTAATCTGCAGCAGAGTTTGACCCGGGTCATGGCTGTCTGTTATAGTGTTAAACAGAGCATTTAGATGCTGCTTACCCAGACATTGAGTCTCCGTCCCACTCCAAAGGCCAGACAGGAGACACTCTCTGACAGTCGAGCCGGTTAAAACATAGCCAAGGCTACAGCTGAAAATGGCTGATGCTCCAAAGGTAGTTTGGGTCCCAATTTTCTTCCCATTAGGGGGAGTGGGCACATCTCCGCAGGAAATGACTACAATAAGATGAAGAGGATTGAGAAGTAAGGAGGATGGAGATGGAGGAGGCAGGAAATGACAGAACAAGGTAGAGTAAGAGAGAGAGAGAGAGAGAGAAGAGAGGAAAAAAGGAAGAAAGAAAAGACAGAAGTTGGCTTACACCTTCTGAGTCAATGGGAGAGCACAGTCATTTACACCCATCTCACAGACCTTAATGCGATACAAGAGTGACCTGTACTATTTCACAAGGAGGATAATGATGGTGTTTGCCTTTGTCCCGACATCTTTCATCATGCTGGCTAGTGTCTCCTTTCACCATTACGGAGGCTATTCAGCTCTTTTTCTCTGGTTCTCAAAGAGCAGTTCCCATGGCAGCATACAATAGAAACCTTTTATATACCATCACACAATAAACAATGTCTAACTTAGGCTGAGACAGGCGTAGGTTAGAAGCAGAAAAAAAGGTGCTGTTGAGAGCTGCTGATTAAGTGGGCTGGCACTGTATATATTCTTGAAGCCTATTAAAATGTTGTAATCTATGCTTTTACTGCACTTCAGTTGAAACTGAGGAGATTTTCAGACTTTCAGACAGTAATGTTGAATGTTGTTCTATTCTACGCTATTCCAAGAGTTAACTCCAGAGCTTATAGATTTTGTTGTTTGACTGAGTGTATAATTTAAATACTTGTTAGCAGAATAGTTAAACAAAATGGGGATGAGTGAACTATGAACTGCGTTTTGGTTTGTACTGATGTTGTATCTTTTCTGATAAAGAAGCACAGGTGTGCAGGACAGCTGAGGATTCCTCACACAGTTTACTTCTGCTGTGCTGGAAAAATAACAGATAAAGGGACACTTCGTTTCTTCAATCATGTTTCCCTCTGGATCAGTTCATTTTTTTCCTCTGAAATGAATAGTGATATGCATTGTTATCCATGTGATGATGCATGTTTTGTTGTTTCATGTGCTGACATTCTTTCTTAATGTAACATATTTATTTTTTTTGTGCTTTAATGTCAAAAGATATTATCTGGCATATAAAAACAACAAAAATAAAAAAAAACCTTGGGTAGATGGTTATCAAAAACACAAAATATGAATACAGTTTATTTCTCCATTCTGTCCCACTCTGTTCCATTTTTGTTACTTTCTGCACTGAACTCTTTCACAGTGAATTTCCAGATATAGCAACAACGAGTCACTCACTTCGACAACGAGGCCGCTCATTCCTCCAGCTCCACACCCCATTGGCCAGACACTGGATGTGGGCGGGGCCGACACGGTAGTACCCAGGGTTACAGGTGAAGATGATTTTGGTTCCGTACTCATAGTGCGAACCGTTGACTATCCTCCATTTGCCGTGGTCCAAAGAGAAAGAGCTGAGGCTGGGGCACATCATGACTGTGCAACAAAAACAAAAATAAAAGAGGAGAATGGGAGTGAGGGTTTGGTGCTAGTTTTGGTTTATTCAACTCAATTTGATTCTATTTCCACTGTTTGTTGATTTCTCCCTTTTACACACACACTACTGAACCAAAGCTGGCTAATGTAGGCTGACTTACTTAACAATGGAGTGGTACTATTAATAGTTGTAATAATAATTTGAAGGCAAACACACAAAGTTGAAAAAAGTAATCCATGTGTCAAAATGTAAATAGGAACTTTCTAAGCTGTTATATAAATTTTCTTCTCCAATAATAAGCTGTTTATGATTTGGCATTGTTTGAAACCAAATGAGTTTCAAACAAACTCTGTTTTCTTTTTTGTTGTGAGGCGGCTATACAGCAGAGAACAAACACTGGCCTCACGAGGAAACAATGTTGCCAATCACTTGTTACATTGACTTTCAAACTTCTGTCAGTCAGTTGGAGTTGCACTGGCATGTAGTGCACTCACCCCAGCAACCCCGCTTCAGATTTACCTCTACCATCTCTCATCATCTTTTTTATCAACTCTGTTCTCTTTAATCTCATTTCATCTCAACCCTGTGGGTTTGTGTGGTAACTACCCGTTTTGGTTGTGCTCTTTCTTTCTTACTCTATCTCTGATGTAAAAATTTCACAACTTTTTTTTTTTTTACTTTCCACTACAAAGTCACAGCGCCTCCTAAAAAACTTTACCCTTCTTGGTTTGTTAATGTAGCTTTTGTAAAGGGGTGAACAGCCTGGGCTCCACTATAACTGGACTTCCTGTGAAGAAAAACAGCTGAAAATCATCTAATGCAGCTAATGTGTCTTCAACCCTGCCAGTCCCATTGGTGGGATTGTCAGCTGTGCATGCTGCACAGCTGAGCTCTGTTCAAGTCCACAGAACTTTATTTTAAATTCTAGTGAAGAACCCAAGGTTTCCAAAGATTAAAAATATGTCCATCTGAATTACAGGGGAAATAGACTAAAATGATGCACAAGACATCTAGATATTTTCTATTTGATGTAATGCTGCAGCTATAAAACAAGGTCACCGTGAGTTTGAATATTTCACTCAATATAAGCCTGATGTAACTTCAGTGAAGCATTGCAAACGGCAGATGTGGATTATGTATATGTCATTGTCATAAAATATGGAAAAAATGTTGTGTTTCTACCTTTGAAGCAACTAAAGGGGAAATTTAAGAGATCAGAGATCAAGGGGTTAAATATAAGTATTCCTAGCACAGCAGCACACATAGTACCCTATTACCCTAAAACAAGCTGTTAAGTACATTCTGCTATTTTTCTGTAAAGAGCTTCTACTATCATATGCTACCTCATACCCTAATACCCTGAAGCAAGTTGTAAATGCATAATGCTATGTTCCTGTACCATGATCCATTTGTATAGTACTTCCCCAGAGAATTTTTCAAACTTCCTAACTTT
>OMKZ01003627.1:5552-17243 GCA_900302535.1 Neoniphon sammara
GATTGAAGATGGAGGGGAGGGGAAGGGGACGGGGGGGTACAACACTTGTAATCGGATCATTGGCTACAGTGGGCTGAGTCGATGTGATCAATAGAAACTGCACATGCAGCAGAGAGCCTTTAATGGCCTTTAATCTCCATCAGGCCTGAACAGGAGGGTGGAAGAGGAAGTCACAGGAGCAAAGCCAGTCTGCATCACATTACACCCTCAGCCCATACTCACACAAGCATACTCCTGCACTTAGACTCTCTCTCCCTCCCTCCCCCTCACACAGACACACACACACACACACACACACACACACATGCAGCACACACACAGTTGAGTCTAAAGTCCCGACCTGTGACTCCCAAGACTCCCGGCCTCGGTAGCCAGCATTTCATATTTCATTCTCAGGCACCTTTTCATTTCATTTCAAATGCATTACATTGTAGACCTTTCCATTCTGCCCTACCCCCTGCAATGCATACCCTTGGCCTGAACGCACCATCCCAGCACAGGACACATTCCAACCTTTGAATTCAATAAGCAGTTTGACCACAGCCAGTGTAAGGCTCCAATCACCACCTCCAGAGTGCAAGAGAGGCTCGTGTCCAGTGATGAAGTATAGATGTGGTACCAAGCCTCTGGACGCACTGCTTTCTCTCCATTCCTCCTGTGTAAATACTTCATCCATCCGCTGCACAGATTAAAGTTTTATATATCGAAGCCCAGTGCTGGGTAAACTGTGCGTAGCCAAGTGTCCTAATCAGGCAGTGCAGCTTATTAAACATACAGTCAGGAATCTGTGAAATAAATACAATAACAGCCCGCTCAATCCCTCGCTCTCTTTTTCAATCTTTACCTGTCTCTGCTGTCTGATTCTCTTTCTTCCTTTTACTCGCTATCTTCTCTGACTGTCGGTACCTCTCTCTCGCCCTCTCTCTCCCTCGCTTTTGTTCTCTCTCTTACTTGTCCATGAATAAAAGAGTGGATCGACAATAACCTCAAACCTCAGGGTAGAACCAGGACTGTGTATGGCCTCCTGTAAAATGAATAATGATGGCCCAGATATGTCCAGATCGTCTTAGATGAGAGACCACACCTGGAGCCTGCACAAATTTTTAGTCTGACTCCCTGTTGCCCTCTTTTTTCTCTGTTTTTCTTTTCTCTGTGAGCTTTACATTCTCATTTTCTGATAGGCTGAATAGCATTATAAAAGGCTTTTTTTCTTTAACCAGATTTTTGTTCAAATATTTTGCTTGTTTGTATATGTTAAATCTGTTTTTTTACTTGTTCGTAAAAGTCCCATTTCTGAAGGGCAGGGAAAAACGTGTACTTCAAGTACCAGAGGTGCAGTCAAGCACACATACACTCTTTTGCTCAGAGTAATCTGGACTGAAACCAGTTGACAGTTTCCTTATATTAGTGATACACATCAAGTCAACATTGTTGCATTGATTAAATAGCTACTTCTTGTTGCCAGGAAACGTTTGAAAAGATTTACTGTATGACCTTGAGTCTTTGTTTATTTTGTGTTGCTTGAAACATTTCCTATATACACTATGTAAACATTTTGTTCAACTCAGTAACATGATTACTTCCACATACTTCTCAAGTAGTTGCTTTGTCCATAAACATAGAACATAAGGAGGGTATTGATGTGGACATTTGCTTCAGCTTTATCAATTGAAATTTGAATGCTTATTTTCTTATCCATATCCACAAATAACAATTATGTCATGTTGTCCAATACAGTAATGCCTTTCATGACAATAATACCAAGCGAAAGTGCTTTTTGCCCTTGTTTCCTGATGCTTGTAAGTAATCTGAGTCCATGCTTAATTTAATGATTTAAGTATGTAATTTGAGCACTGTGTGTTTTTAGTATCTGCCACACATTAATTAATTAGGGTAGCACTATTCCATACTATATATTCTGCCACTCTACAACAAACTGTAAACAGAACAGGCTGTGCCACAGAAAACAGACAGATGATACATAGTGAAATAAACTTTGTCATAGACTCATTCCTCCAAGGATGGTGAGTAATTACAGTAACAATTTTTGCACTTGTTGTTGTGGAGGTACAGTGAAGAAGTAAGGAAAAGTAGGACAGGAGCTCAGTTCAAACTGTTGTTATTGCAAATACACTGAGTGGCAAAGACTTTCCTATTTTATACCATTAACTTTATTAACTTAGTGTATAAAAATGTGAATTCAATGTTAAAGGGAATTTGAAAAGACTGGAGTGTGGGGAGGCACTTTTAAAAATCTTAAACCTAACTCTGCCAAACCAAACTGTCAAGCCTGACCACTTCCACATCACAGGTGGCACCTCCCTGTGGGCATGCAAGACAACTGCAACGCTGCAACTCCACCAAAACATGCTGCATGACTGCTCTCTGAACCTTATTTCACTGACATAGAAATATAACCAATTACAAAACACATGCATTAAATGTGAATACAAAGAAATCATACAGGCAGCTTTTCAAGTGAATCTGTGATAATTCACTTGCTTTATTCAAAATTTTACATTAATAGAATTACAAACAATGTTGGGAAAATAGATACACTCAACTTGAGTATATGTAAGTCTCTCATTCCTCTTTCATTGTATGCAGAACAATAAAAATTTCTCCGGCTTAGATCGACATCATTATGTTAGGCAAAATGCTCAGCCTCCACTTTCAGTTCATAGATAATGATATAACCATGGCAACAGAGACACCTTGGAAAAGGGCAGGAGGAAAACTTAGACATTACTGTCAGTCAAAGCCCCACTTCTAAATGAAACTAAAGCCCTATTGATTATTAAGACTGACTTGTTGAGTAACACATTGAAACTTCAGCACAGGTTTGAGCTGAGGTTGTCATTACATGTATAGAAGCTAATACATTAATTTTATTATGCCTGGGGTTATACTTGAGCATGCCCAGCAGTATAGATACTTTAGCACAATGTCAAATTCCAATGCTGCTAAATACAGAAGCAAATACAAATTATATATCTACATTTTTAATAATTTCAGGTTGCCCTCCAATCAACCAAATGTCAGTTAACATAGTCATCAATAGGACTAACGTCTGAAGCGGGCTTATTGAGTGACATGCTATGGCCCAGAGTGTGAAAACCTTCAAAACAGGGAGGAAATGTCAGCCCTGAGACTTGACCTAACCTTGCCTTGAGCCATGTGTTGATGAGTCTTCAGTGTGACTGAAGCTTCAAAGGCAATGCAGCTCACTAAGCAGAGGATGCTCCTTCTCTCTCATCTCCATTCAGCTGGATTCCTCTCCGGAAGGACATTTTGATGGTTGTGAAAAGATCGCTTGGCATCCCCCTTGGAACAACTTTGACCACTGCGGATGGGGCCAAAACAGCTGCTGCAACACTTAAAGTTATTACGCCAACCAAGTTAGTTTGTTCTCTGAATGCATGATCAAGTTTCTATTCATTTTTAATAATCATGCATAAGTAGCACAACAGCCTCACAAACAAAATGAAAGAAGGAAAAGGACTTGCAGCTACTTTGGTAGCTTGATGCATAAGGCAGTGCGTATATTTGCCATGTGTTATTTAATGGTTTTAAAGCCCCAGAAGTGAATGCTTTTTAAGAAACTCTCAAGCGAAAGGGCTTGAGAGTGCTATTGTTATCATGGGAGACCATTTATCAGTTCAATGAACAAGGTAAGAATCAGCAACACACCAGAGGTCCCTAATTAAAACAATGTTAGCATATTTAGCCCTTTGTACATCTCAACACTGTCACATACAACCAGTAATTGCGAGGGCACTGTGAAGAGTATAAATAGAGTTCCCTACTTAGTTTGCTTGTTGTATTCACAGCCAAAAGGAGGCAGGAAGAGTGTGGTCTTTTCAAATGCCGCCTGTGAAAACCTGATAGATGTACAAATTAACACACAGTGGAAAGAGAAGTTGCAATCCAAAGCCTCTACTGTTATAATTACAGCTTTTTATTCCTCCTTGACAAACATAAAGGGGGATTTCTCTCACTCTTGTTCATATCCCCCCTCTCTCTCTCTCTCTCTTCTCCGCTCTCACTGCAAAGCTCAGAAAGCCGGCATTAATTGCTCCGACAAAGATGTGGTAGCACAACAAGTGCTTCTCATCCTGGTGTAATTGTGTCTGGAGGAGTTGGAGGGCATGTGAAGAAAAGAGAGCTTTGCTGCTTACAGGAAAGGCATTGTAGTAGGTCTTGGGAGCTGAGGAGAACTGCAAGTACATGATGTGATGGCGCACTCTGGTGGACGTACACTGAAACAGAAGTTATTCATCTGACATGAAACAAATGTGTATAAAGCTGATGAACAGTGAAATAAATTCCCATGGGGCAGATGGGCCAAGGGCACACAGATTGTGCCCTCCAGGTTTGATATTATAACTCACATAGCGTAAAATTCCCAACATCCCGCAGTGCTGTTTAGAAGCACTGGGTTTGTCTTATTTCAATACATAATTCTGGAGTGATATTAACACTTCATCTGTTTGCTTTATGTCCACAACGGTATATCTAGCACCTGAAGTGGCATTCACTGTCCTCATTGAATATCATTATGTAATCATGGATGGCGTGATGTCCATGTTGTCAAACCTGATGGGTCTCATCCCGTCCTTCATGTAAATTGTTTAATTTGTTTATGCTCCTTAATGGAAAACAGCACAATAAGCCTCTGCACAATGTCACCTGCAACCCTAATGCACATGATGACATCAGCATTTACTGTCAGCCTTAACTTCCATTATGTCCAGTGTATGTTTGACAATATATTGGGCTGATATTGACATTTCATATAGATATATCATATCAGATATCAACCAGTCATGTCTTGCACCGCAGATAGGATGGAGGTTCTGCCCTGACCACAGCTACATCTAGTCTGTAAAACCCATAATGACCCACATTTATCCCCAAAGTTGCTTATTGTGATTAATTCTTCATTTAAAGGCCTAATGAATCCCAGAGTTCCCCTTATGTTGGAGGTCAGTCACCCTGCCTTGAAAAGCAAAGAAACATAAAATATATTTATTAGTAGTATGCACTTTTATTAGATATTTTATGTGTCCCGTGGTACTGGTGGCCTGTCCAGTGTGTTACCCTGCCTTCTGCCCAATGCATGCTGGGATAGGCCCCAGCCCCCCCAACCATAATTAATAAGCAGGTATGGAAAATAGATGGACGGATGGAACTGTCTTATGGTCTGTTTCAAAAACTTTCCTGCCCAGATAAAAGCAAAATTCTTCATTGAGTCAACTCTGCCACAAAGTATTGGCTATTGGGGACTAAGTCTAAAATTTCAGTAGGCTTTCAAAAAAAAAAAAAAAAAACATCTGTTGAACCCTATATATAACTAGTCAGTAGCTCATCTCAGTATGTCAAAACACATTTAGACAAGAGAGTCCTTTAAAGATAGCAAACAGGAAATACCACGGTCTGTCATCACATTATATTACTTACAGATGTTTAGGAAATACAGGCTCTATTTCTTCCAGAAGCAACATCCTGGTGGTAGAAGTCACTGCCATGTTATTCTTGTGTCTCTGCTTTTGACTCATATTTTTTCCCCTGACGGTAGCCTGAGAAGAAAGTTTAGGACCATTCCTGTTTGGTCTCTCCTGTCAAAATGCTGGTGAGGAATATATTAATAACTGTGGTAAAGCATCCCCTGGTAATGCATACGTGAAAAGAAGAAGTAATTTTGGTTGGATATAAGACACTTGGAGGCAAATCAGTAAAAAGACAAACTCATGGTTTGCGCTAAACATGGGTAATGTTTATTTAGCTAGTGAGTTACCTAGAGGAGAAAACTGTCACATCCTTGCAGTTGATGTTTTTGCTTTTTTTGGGTGAATCCCTGTCATACGGGGGTTCTCCCAAAAAGTTTTTGAGGACAGACAGTCTGATAGAGCCTGAGGTACAGTACAGTACGTCAACATCAGAGCAAAGACAGTCACCCACAGGGCCCAAGGAGGCCACCGCTAGTTCTACCAGAGCAGCAGGTTTCTCCTCAGACAAATGCACTTCAGAATGACAGAATCACAAGAGAGAAAAAACAAAGATGTGCATTAGCCGGCACTCGCCAGCTTGCTGCATAATCGTAATCTTTTGGTACACAGAAACAGATGCAGAAAGGAAGGGGACGGGTAGAGGGAGGGTACATCTTATGATTGGCATGATTGTGTCTGTTTCCCAGTTAATTAATCCCACCTGTCAATCAACCACAGCTTTTGTCTGAGGAGGATCAGACAGCTGAATACAGATTCAAGTAAAAGATTTATTTATACAGGTCATCTTTAAATCTCTTCAGGAGGCGATTAAGCTCACCAATATCCCATATATTTGAGGCATTTGAAAGAAAAAAAAATTACAAATAAGCCTTGGTGAAATCTTCTGACTACTCTTGATTAGTCAGTTAGTTGATCACAAATATAATGAAAGAAGAAGAAGAAAGAGTTAGAGAGTTAAGGGTATCGGTAGAGGCTGTTCAGGAGGACTGAAAGTGCTTTAAAGACAGAGTTTTCAAGGTGGGTTACGCTCTTTTTCTCGTGAGATAGGAACACGGGGTTTGATGCACCGGTCATACAGATGAGTCCATCTATCATCGTGTTCAAGTGTTCAGATACATTGTCATCTTCATCGGAAAGATTGTGAGCCTTCCTCCTTATGGTTAGGCAAATTATTTAAGGTCCTACGTCATTAGTGTTGCAGTTCTAGCAGGGAGCTTGCTTGAAGGTTACTGTTTATTTCTATTCCGCTCCTGGCAAGAGAAAAAAAAAGAGAGAGAGAGAGATAATCAGTGTATGGTATTAGAAGGACAGAAATAGAGGGGAGGAAACAAACATAAATAGCAGTTAAAAAGGGCAAGTTCAGTGCTGCTTTCCTGTCTGACTTGATCTCACAGCTTCCATTCATGTGACAAATGTTAAGTAAAGCTACTCGTTGTGCGCTTGACTGCTTGCCGAGGGGAAAATCCAAGTTGAAGATGATTTTACTTCGGCTTTTGTTGTGATTTCATTCTGTAATGTCAACAGATGCAGCTGCACTCGTGTCTCAGGTGAATTTAGGATTATGCTCAGGGCCACCGCAAGGAATTCTGGGACCCCCCCCACACACACATATTGTGACATGTTGACAAGATGTGACACTTGAGCTTTGAGTCCAGAAGGAACCCAATCTACTAACAGCACCCCTGATTACACTATTGTGAGAATGATGATGATCAAAACCCATTTATGAAGGGAATTGATCATGTCTTCACTCGTTAGAAGGAAGGTCTCACATGAGTGCCTTTGTTTGGATGATGTTACAGCTCTGCCAGCCGTATTCTTTATCATAAACTAAAAAAAGTGCAATTATGACAGTACAGTGCAGAATTACCCAAATACTTATTTTGGATATATTAATTTATGCTCATTTCTGCATGGGAAAATGCAATGGGAAATCCTTAATCCATCACAAATCAGAAGACATGCAAAAACACATTTAGCTGTCACATACTGTCCTTAGAGCAAAAGCGCAGACAATAAATATAAGAGGGAAAAAATTGTTTTGATGAGTTAAATCGCTATGTAAACAAAGCTATTACCAACTTGACAGTGTCAGTCAACAGAGGAGTGACACAGCAGAAACAGACTGGGGCTCTTTTCTTTTGGCTTGTCTCTCTAGAATCGCTATAGGGAAGATCTTCAACCTTCTCTTAGAGGTTCATGGTGGTTTTGACTATTGTATCTATCCGTGCTTGTTCAGGTGAACCTAGTGTCTCAGGATGTCCCCAAAAGAACGAAAAGTATAATTATACTATTATTTAAATTTACATGTGAGCACAATGAAAGAATTTATCTATCAAATCTGGGTATTTAGAATCATCAATATGTGTCTTCAAGGCCTCTAAGCAAATGCAGTCTACTTCTACTGCATTGTTCCACTTTGCAAGGGCCCATTATAAATGATAATATTGTATATGATTCCTATAGCTGGTCGTGTATATGTGGATTAAGACAAGCCACAGATTAAGAAAATTCATTTCAATTAGATTGCCTGTGGAAGGTAATTTTAATTCATATCTAATAAAACTGCAGCAACTTTCTTTTGGTGGTGACAGACACTTGAAACCTGGACCATACAATCACCATCATAATATTTAGTCTAAATTGCAAATTCAGCTAATAAATTTTCTTTAACATTGTACTGCAATAATAGTGGTACCATTTATGATGCCACTAGGCCCCACTTACTTTGATGAACTGATAAAAAAACAACACAAACACTCCTGCAAGGATAATGATAATGATGATTAGCTTTTCACAGCAAAGATTGCCCACAGAATATTTCACCCTCATGAACCCTCCTTTTCCAAACAGGGCTCTTCACAGGAAAAGAGTCTAAACTGAGAACCACATTTCTAAGACTGCTTTGGATTCCTTATTTTTGGGGGGGCAGGCCTACTGTTATCACTGCTCCTCTGGTGATTTGTGCAAACTAACAGGAGAACTACAGCAATCAATCATGGTGGTGATATCCAGAGTTTTCCCCTTTCAGGGTTCAAAGGACCAGCGGGAGAGACGGAGAGATAGAGAGTATCCTGAGAGAATGAGTTCAGCAGACCTAAGCTATGCACTAAGCAAAACGCTCAACTATGTTTACACTTGGGGCATTAGACTCCGCTCACTACTTCCCGCATGTAGTAATAAATCTCACTCATCTTCGGATAAACACAAGACCTGTGTTATGATACTCCAACAAAACATGAGCAGTCACAACACACCTCAAATATCAAATATTCAAGGGTGTGTTTAGGATCGCAAAAACTGCAAGAATGCTGTTCAACATTTGGTTTCTTATTAAAGAAAGGATGGGAGATAGAAAGAAGAAAGAAAGAAAGAAAGAAAGAAATCCCTGGGGAAAAAACTGAAATCACATTCCAGAACATCATAAACTCTATGCAGTCTAAATCTGTGCTGCCCAGAAGACAAAATACACGGAATTCAAAATAACTTGGGGATATAATAATAGATTCCATAGACTGATGACACTGTGTAGACTGGAGGGTTGACTCTTTGTCCCATTTTCCATGTGAAACAGTGTTCTCTTTGAGGATCTGGTGTCCATGTCAGTGGTGTGGGGAAGCCCCGGTGAGACCCGGGCCCTGGGTGAAACTCTATCCCCAGCTGGGCTGCTCGCCCTGGGACTGGAGCTCAGGCAGGCTTAAGGTGGACAAAGGCCTGCACTAAATCTGAGTCTATAGAGGACGTTTTCACACAGCAGGACTGGGGGTCAAATCACTTTCAATTCGTTATTGCAACTTAATTAAAAATGGAAACTGAGACTGCACTTCACTTGATAATTATATAGATTTTGTATTAAGAATTTCTGAACAGACTGAGTGAACTTTTTTTCTTGGCAAAAGGATCTTCTTTTTCATTTCTGAAGAAACTCCTCTACCTGAAATGACCTCAGCTTTGCTTTTCTGGTAATGAAGCTCTATCATAGGGCTGGGGGGTCTCAACAAAACCAAATATGATGGTACCTTACTGATTACGTCGATATCAATCTATACTACAATACCTGACGATAGTTTAGGGATGATTATTGGTGCTTTCGTAAGATGCTGACACACTAGAGATTTCTGATAAACAATCTTGTGGATATGATGACCAAACAGCTAGAGGCAAATAATAGAACAACTAACAGTCTAATGAGCTCAGAAAATTGTATCCATTTACTGTAATGCAGCCTTTAAAAGCAGGAAAAGACAACACTTAGGCCATATCACGATATTATAATAATATCCAAAATCCAAGAAAATATCTGGTCTCATATCACAATATCAATATAATATCCACATATTACTCAGACTTACTTCATCCCCTCACCAATATCAACTGAGTTGAATACTTCTTTACCATTAGCCATGGAGATGGCAGGCATTCACATAAACATGCCACATGATTTCATCTTATATCGAGAAGATGGAAAAAAATACCCCTCTGTGCAAAAATCTCCAAATTAGCAATCAAAGCTAATAAAACCCTGTAGCAACATTTAGCACCAGAGTTAGCTTTACAAACATCTTGCGAAGGTGTTATAGTGCAGGCAGCTGGGCTGGTTTGACACCTCTCAAAGTGGGAGAAGGACAGGCAAAACAATGGAGAACAATTAACCTTGTCAGGCGAAGGAGGGTGAGGCCTCAGTTGGGCCGATCCTGTCATGTAGGAGGTCAGGGCTACAAAAGCAGCACAGCGCAACGCCTGCACAACGCGGGATGAAACAGGCTTTCTACTGACAGGTTGTTTTCAGAAGCCTGAAAACATTGACTTGAAATATTTATGAGAAAGTAACCCGGTGCATATTAACAAGGTCAGGAGCAAAGAGTCAATACAGCATCAATGGAGCACCACCAGTGGGAGAAGGGGCGAGAGAGAGGGGGCGAGAGAGGGAGCAGGTCGTGGGGGTTTTCTAAATGCAATTAGATTAGCATACTTGTGTATCCAGGAATGAATGCAGCAGGATGCTAGCTATGATATTGTGTTATTTACTCCTTGGTTGGCATCTCATCCCACAGTAGTATTTTGAACTAATACTACAATCTGTGGTACTGTTGCACCACTACTATTACCACTCCCATAGATTTCAGTTTCCCCTCTGAGGAGGCAGGTTTACAGGTTTGTTTTTCAGAACTAGGAACACAAAGAAATGTAATAATGCATCTTAATTGTGTATTTAAAAAAGCATTCTGAAAATCAATCCATCAGAACATAGGCAAACTGTACCAAATGCAAGGCACACTGCAGCCAGTTTGCAGGGCGAGGGCTTATGTTGTTAAAGGCTAATAAAGCATGAGGAGCCTGTGGAGAGCTGAGAGGCCTGGTGTTCAAAGGGAGATCAGAGCCTACATCTGCCTTTGTCTGAGAGAAGGAATGCCAGGAATGTGGGCTATTTCAGGAAACCTCTGTACATCTAACTCCACTTGGGCAAATCATCCCAGTCTCTACAGCACAAGATGGCTGATGAGACATCAGGGTTTCCTGAACTTGCTGATGAGCAATGGTGGCAACACAAATCTGCTGACAAGCCTCTGGGAAGTCCCATTTATGCCAGACTGTTCACTCAACCACAGGATGTTACAACCTCTGCCTGAGAGCAGGTGGAACAAGATCAGCTGATTACCGACATGCCTGGCTACAGTCTCTGTAACAGTGACTCAGTGAAAGTTAGTGTCACTTTGCGTCAAAGGGTAACTAAACTACACTGCCTCATGCATACAAACAAGCTATTCATAGTGAACAGGGCTCTGAGTTTGTTTGTGTGTGTGTTTATCTCACCCTCCTAAGAGCCTCCTCTTCCTCCTGACGTTTCTCATAATGTGCAAAGTCATCAAAGATTGAGGTGGTATGCTTGTAACTGGCGATAATTTTAAGCACTTGTTTGGCCTTCTCCAGAGGCACTTCCTGAGTGTCCCTGGAGTTGGTCACTGGCTTGTTGTCATTGTTCTCCAGCCGGATGTGTCGCAGCTGGTTGTTGGGCACGTCTTTGACGAACGCCCACTTCACCTCGAACTTGCCCTTCCACTTGTCCTGAGACCAGACGCCTGCATAGGCATTGTAGTCCACCGGCGAGCGCATCTCAGCCACGCCGCAGAAGTGCCCGCTGCCGTTGACGCTGAACAACAGGTAGAGCGGCCCCTTGCTG
>OMKZ01003629.1:14034-32728 GCA_900302535.1 Neoniphon sammara
TTTTTGGTCAAACTGTGCGAGATGGAGAGGGGCGGGTGCAGATTGCATTCATGGCAGCTCAAAACAATCGCGGAGCACAACAAGCCTAATAGCCTCGTTTGGTTTTAGCCATCTCCCTCTCCCAGGCCCCTGCTATTCATTAGGCTACAGCTCCCTGAGATTGAGCACAAAGTGATTTGAAAGCAGTCAATCCTGACCAGAATTTTAAGGAGGAAATTGCTTGGCACAGTGCTTCTACAAACTATTCCAAATTTTTCAGAAGGTAGATATTTCTCGAGCATCATCAAACGTATGCAGTGGTCTTCTATGGCTGATCGTAATGGTGCAGAGGATGAAAGTAGTTGGAGGAATCCCTTTGTCTGGAATCGAAATGAACACCCTTCTCTGATGATGCACAGCATGCAGCATCTCAGTTCTCAAACCGCTGTCTGCTGCAGTGTTATCGAGTGTGAAGTCTGTTAGGGCCACCTGTGTATCTTTGTGCGTTCTTGTATTTGAATTAAATGTCCTCAAAAGAACAGAAAAATGAGGTCGGCTTAAATCGTCCAAATTGAGGACATTGTGCTGATCCTTGCTTTGTTAAAAGGAGGTAGGTCTTGGGTTTAGGATTAGGTTTGGGTTAAGGTTAGAGGTTGGAATCTCTAGTCTTGTTTTGGGTTAACAAAGAAAAGAAGAAACATGCAAATATTTTCTCCCATTTTCACCTGTGGGTAGGCCTGTCTGCCTCTGATGTGTCTTTGCACAGACAGACGCACTGATTGACTGATTTTGGCCATTGAAGTCTGATGCTGATGTTTTTTTGTTTTGTTTTTTTTCCCTATACTGAAGCTGCCAGGAGCTAGTGTTGATAAATTGAGCTGGTATCTTTGAAATTTCCCATTTTCATGCTAAAACAAAACAGAGCAAAAATACAAAGAGTCTGTTTTTTCTCCAGGTTTTTATCCTTGACAGAAAAGCCACTGAAACAGCTTTTAACCATCATGGAATACTAAAACTCCCCACTGAAACCCAAACTAATGAAATTCTTTTAGAGTTACCAGCGCCTAAAAGCAGTGTGACCCACAGCACATATTCATAGGGTAAACTCTGGGATAAATTACTGCCTTTAAGAATCAATTTACAAAAACATTACTGACCAATTAAATGGACATGTAAAACAGCAAAGAAAGTAAAATTGCAGGTTTTATAGCTTATTTTTATGCAGCTGTGGTCAGGGAGGAACTTCCGCCCTATTGGCAGCATGCATGGCTGATACCTGATATTCAATAAAAGGTCAACATCGGCCTGATATATCGGTGTCACCCCTGCTGTGGACTCAGCCCTGCAGGCTTCACACACTCCTCCTCTGCTGTCCTCCGTGGCGGCTCGCTAACGAGAGAGCGGGTTGCAACAATGCCTCAACTGAGCCAAAAACCCAGCGGGGAGTTTCCACTTGTCTGCTTCAGTGGCCTGTCAAGGTTGGGGCACTCGCTCGCTCCCCTGTTTACACAAGGCTGGCCCCTGTAATAACAAGCGAGGGAGTTACAGGGTAAACCTTCCCCATTGTTCCAGAAAAAGAGGGGCCCCGTGAGAACGTGCAGAAGTCCACCACCCTATAGGTCGGGCTGCAGCAAGCTGTGAAGGTAGCAGACTCTTTGGTCACCCGCTGAAGATGGTGCGGCGATAGCTTAGGGCTCCGCGCACTTGTAACAACATCAGCTCGCTCCCTTCTTATCGCATTTCCTCAGCTGGAGCATCAGTTGCAACCCCTCCCGCTCCTGCACCACCACCACCAACCGTTGCTTTGTACGTATAGCCGGATCAAAGTCCGGGAGTTTTGCGTGCTTGGCTTTCAAAGTCTCCTCCGTCTTCTCTCTTCATCTGCTCCCTCTGCTACCTGTTGCTACCTCGTCTCTTTTCATTATTTTCCTCCCTCTCTTATGCTTCCCCTTCACGCTGCAACAGAAGGAGCTTTTTTCACACTCATCATTACGACCAGTCATCACACACATGCTGTAGAAACAGTTGTGGAATCACAATGGAATAACATGACATGAATTTTTAGATCTGCTTTGTCTACATCCTAAAAATGGATCATGGCTTAGGTTCAGCCTCTGTGTATTTTCAGAGTGCTTCACTAAGGGGAGACCAGACGAGTAAAATTTTATTGCAGATGCGTGCAAAACAAGCGTACAACCAAAACCCTTTGCGCTACAGAGGTTTGGCTGTTTTGCAATAGTTATGCATGATTTAAACAAGAGATAAACCCAATCGAATTCTTGCTCTGTATGTTAGTGCATCTTCTCGACATGCTCCCATAATGCATCAGATGTGGTACAGCTGTACACCTGATGGTTGTCACTGGCTGCAGAGGTAGTTGGCGTACGCTACCAGCAGGAAAGTGAGAAGGTGAGAGGTCAGCAGGAAATGAGGGTGGTATCACAACACAATGGGCTGCTGAGCTTGCTAGCACAACCGGTAGTGTTACAGTATTCTCTCTCTCTGTGGAATGATTGTCTCATCTCATGGCAGGGATTAGTTTTTGCTGAGTCAGGCGTTGGGCGGTCTCACCCTGGACTCTACTGTAATAGCCTCAGCTGACTGATAAGCAGAGGAGGAGGAGGAGGAACTGGAGCTCCAGTGAGACATTTTAGGATAACAGGAATGTGAAGCGCTATCTTTTTACGGGTTGATATAAAACAATGAGAGGTTACCCATGTTGAAATAGCACGTAGCCTCACTCTAGTAAAAAAATAAGTAAATCGACAACAAGGATTTTGCAGGTTTCTTTTGGCTGAGGGATGCTTTGAGTCTGTAACACCAGGCCGTGGTTTTTATCCATAGACAGAAAGTCATAAGACGTAGCTACCTCTGAAAGCTGTCATTGAATATTCTTTGTCCCTACATTAGCATGCATATGCAAAGGAAAGGCCAAGACATGCTGATTTTCTTTTTGAAAGCTGCACTGAAAAACACCCATCTTATCACGCTGAATCCCAAAATAGGACTGCAGAGACGCGTGTCCCACTGACTAATGGAAACTCTGTACATTTGCACCATTTGTCCCAGTGAAATTCTGGTGTTGGATATGGCAGGAAATCGTGACAAATTGAAGCTTAAGATCAAATGACAAACTGCGTACTTGACAGAGAAAGCTGGACTCACCACTGTTAGATCTATTGTCCCTGTGGCGTCCTTTTGGTTCAAAGTGATCATGAGACGATCCAGATGAGACCAGAGGTGATAACCACAACAGAGCAGAGCTTTGCCTCGACTCTTTGTTGTCACACAGGCCGCAGATTGATGTGTCTGAGTCATGATGGCACCAAATTACAGCATTTGATGTGAAGGCCAGAATACATGAACGCACAGGAGTCAATCCTGTCAAAACTAGGCACACACTACTCTCTCCAATTCGTAGTTGGAGAATATGTCACTAAACTGCTGAATCTCTCTGTGCTTTCAGTCCTAGATCGTGTCACATTTGACAACTAGGAATCAAGGGGATGTCAGTCTACACATCTGCTCACAACAGGTTTTTCTGCTTCTTGTGTTTTTACAGTGGTTTGCATCGGACTAAATGGTGCATTACCCAGCTTTTTTTTGCTTCCTTTTTCAATATGTTTGGTAGGATAAACTTGAAATATCAGAGGTGTTTTTGCTCCTTCCACAGCTCAATATGCTTCTCCTCCTGATGAGTAGACCAAAATACACTCTCCTTTTATGTTGCCGTCCTCGTCTCATCAGAGTTGCTACGACTGTCCTCACAAATACCGAAGAGCTGTTTGCATATCTGTTAACACACAGTTGCAGTCTCATCAGCTTTTGACTGTTTCGTCATGAGAGACTGCGCCTATAACTCGCCACAGAGAGTCCCAGCAAGTTCTAGGAGCGCTAAAACTGCATTGCTGGAGTGTCACATTTTCTCCTGTGAGTTCCCTAAGACTCAGGAAATGCCTAAAATGATGCAAATGAAGGCAAAAAATGAAAATCCTGGGGGAAGACGACAACCATGTCTCTACCTTTAGGCACATAAAGGTTCATATTGTAACCATGGAACGATGCACTAGAAACCGAGCTATCTGATCAACTTGTGGAAGTTCATAAGACCTTCAAAGCATTACTTGGGTCAGCTTGACATTCCCACATTGTCATTATATCATCACAAGTCACTCAACAGACAAAGCAGTATATTTACCCATCATATTTATATATACAATATATCGTCATAAACATTACATCAACAATAACAACCTTTATCTTTTAGGACTGATATCGGTTTTTAAGCCGGCCTTGATTCAGATATATATTTTTCCTACCAGGCAATAAATAACCAAAAAAAACAATTAGTAGAGTTTTCATGAAATGTTGAAAAGAATGAAAAAGCGAAAACTGCAAAAATACAAAGATATAGGCCCAGTACATCTGCAGCTGGTCTATAACCAGTCTGACCCTAATACACATCAACCATAGAATGAACCCTCAACCAACCAACCAGTACTTTTCCTTGTCACAGGATGTAACATCATACACATGACATGCATATGGTATACATTATCATTCCTCGAGGGACGGCTGCATGGGTAAACAAGAGTGCAGCGTGTGCAGATTACTGGCACCGCTTCATGATTTCTGGGTATTGAAGTTTAAATGTTTCCAACAGTGAATCTCTTGAACATGAAGCTGCCTTTGTGCAACTTACATTTTATGCAACTAAACAATCAGTCTTGGTTCTTAAACCTCACCTGTCACACATCTCCAAGCCTCCAGCAGTTCGAAAAGAGAGGATCTTGAAGCCTGAGGTGAGAGCGTGCTGAAAGCTCAAAGTGAAACCCTGAAGCCTTGAACCCCGAACCCTGAAGTTCTGTTTCACACGTACAGTTCCTCTGTCGTTCCATAGCTTTTTTGTTTTTAAATCCTTGGTCCTTTCCCGCCCTCTTTCAGTGTTTCACAAAGGCAACATTCAATAGAACAGCCAGTCCAAGCAAATTGTTTTGGTTTCAGGTCTAATATCGATGCAGTGCAATTGATAAATGTCTAAAGAGACAAAGTACAGCAAATTGTGAGTTTGGAATTAAAAGGTTTTGTCTGGTTGGTGTGCTGTCATGAAATACTGAGCATCAAAGATTTGACACACATAACTGACAGAACTGTTCTGTGTCTGTGTTTTTAAATATTCAACCCTTTTTTTAAAATAATGGAATAACACCACAGAAGCATAAAAAACCATTCAAAGATTATGAATATGTTAATAACTCAGTTTTGATAGAAAAAAATGAAAAGTCAGAAGGAACAAATGCTTTGGTGGCAGTGGTACAAAGACATTTTGACAACTTGAAAACTTAAGTGCTGGCTCATGATATTTTCTCACAGTACATTAATTCTCAAGCCCCTTGTTTTGATAAATATCATTTATGCACTTACATCGCATTATGCTAATTCTATTTTAATATATCAGAGGAAACAAGAAATATATAAACAGGAAGTATATTTTGCTATGCAATAAGTTGTATTGTAAGATCTACTTTTTCAGTAAATTCTGGCATTATACAAAGCATATCGTGACCCATGTATTGTGATATGTATTTTATTGTGAAGTCCTTGTCAATACCCATCCTTAATCATATACACACACAGTCCAGTGACTTAAAGACCTCACACACACTCATTGCATTAGGAGTGGTGTTTTCTCTCCTTTTCTTTGAATAGATTGAGTCTGCAGCAGAATCAGTGGCCCAGTTTGATGGGTTAGCAGCCATTTGTGGTGGACAAAAGCATAACGCTGGCACAACACAGAGCTGGGCTTGGTTTTCTGCTAATGAGCCGGCCAGCCATAAACCCTGTGTGCATTTGCAGAGCCCTCTATTCACTAGATTCCTGGCAACTCTTATTATGAAAATTTCCTTTTGTTGCTTGTAAAATGAATAACACTGTTCCCCCGTCCCTCTCCCCATCTGCCCTTCCTCTCCTGCCTCAGATGCAAGTTTTTCAGTCTGACCGAGACGCCAGAGAACTACACAGTTGTCCTTGATGAGGAAGGATTCAAAGGTAGAACACCCTCACACTCTCTCTCTCTCTCACTCACACACACACACACTTTCATCATATCAACCAGATAGGGATCCTTCCTCCTACATGTCACTGCCATCACTAGGGCTGTGTTGTTTAACTGCTCTTATATTACTTCCTCCCTTCCTTGTTTTCTCCCCCTCGTAAACCTCACCAGGTAATGATGGGCATAAACAACCATATGAAGGGTTTCAATTCAAAATTTTATACATCCATTCTGGAAAACTTGGCTACCTGTAATTCATTAGACAGTATTTGAAAAACATAAATTCTGATAGATTCTGTGCTTAACTTGAATAATTGCAGTCAATGTGGGACAAGGGATGTTTTTATTCATTTTAATTCACATTTTTGGAATGAAATTTTCTCATATGAAAATTAAAGCTGCAATAGGCAAGAAGTTTGAGTGAAAATGCACCTGTCTTATCAGTGTAAATCACAAAGTGGAGCTGCAATAGAAAAGAGCATCCTGATCCCACTGACTGAGATGCCACATATTTGTCCAAATGAAATTCTGGTATTAGATAATCTCACTTCTTCATATAGGATGTGACAAAACAAACCTTGGGAGTATAATATAAAACATTCTCCCATACAGCAGCACATGATCTGTCTTGCCAGGGGGACTTGGACTCACCAGCGTTAGATCATTTGCCTCATCATTTGTCAGTTTAATATCCTCTGGCATATCGGGATGGTAAACATGAGCATGCTGTGTGCAGTTTACTGCTGTCATATTACAAGATTTGTGTGTTTTGAAGCCTGCAAATCCAAACAGTTACCTCCTGCCGCCATTTGGTGCCACCAGCGTGCAAAACTGCAGCTTCAAAGAAAAACAACTAGGGCTGTTGTTTCAGTTAAAGCTTATGCAAGTAAACAGAGAATAAGCCCATTTTAGTCAACAGTGCATGCAAACCTCTCCATTTATTTCCATAAATCCTGGTAATAATAAAAAATAGGCAATGGACCTGCTTAAAACTGCTTTTTGTGATTTTGAAAGACACGGTTTCATGATTACTCGGTGACAAATTAAAAACAGAAGCATGAGACAGTTTTTTTAGAAGCAAAACCACAAGTGGGTTTAGCACAACATCATACAAACACTTTCTTGAAAGCTCTGTGGAGCTCTATTTTGCAGATAGAGTGCACCTTCTGTTTCCAATCATGACAACAGTCAACAGTGCAACTTCCTGTGTGCTTTTTATTGTCCCCTTCACTTCTCATCCAGCCATTTATATCTATTTTTTTTTCTGCACAGATGTAGTTGTTAAAGTCATACATCGCCTGCGGGTGCTCTGTTTCTCTCTCTCCATCTCCTCCTATCTGTGTGTCTATTTTAAGAGGTGAATGCTGGTGTAGAGAAGCCACAAGGGGCTGCCTCTGACAAATTATGCCAACCAGAACAGTGACTCTTTGAAGGGGAGCAGAGCAAAAGAGAAGGAAAAAAGATGTTTCACAGCAGGGAGTCGACGCTTTTTGACGGTGTTTTTACTCTGCTGAGCGGTAGCTCAGTCTCATGATTTTTTTTAATCTTTATCCAAAAAGTTTTGCACCCCCTCTGAAGTTTTGCATGATTTAAATTTCAGATATATAAGGAGAAATTGTTCTACTTTATTTGCACTGTTCAGTCCAACAGTGATAAGCTAGGAAGCTACAACTGAATTTGGGAAACAGGGATGCATGTTATCATTTAGACTTGTTATTTTTACAGCATAGAAAAAAGCTTGTGCTGCACATCTCCCTGGGTTGTCACCCCCACGTCCTTTTCTTCGAACTTCTTGTTTACTTCCTGGATAGGCACCTGTTTCCCAGGTAGCTGCCAGTTTCTGCTCTGGTCCTGTTTGGAAAAGGAGAGTGAAATATCCTGCGCTTCCATTTTGGCTCGGCGACATCCCCAGCTGGGTCAACACTCCTGTTTTCACTGCCCATCCTGTGTGAGATGATACAGCCGAGTCTGAGGGACGCCCCTGGTTGAACTTTGACCTTTTGAACCGTCTTTACCTCCCGCTAGGACTGTGTGTGTGCGCACATTCATACATGGATATCATTTCACACTGTCTGGTCACGCATGTTGTGGTGTAGGATGATCCTTTTAATCGTATAGCTGTATAGTATAAATAGCGAGGGTATTTCAGGACCCCATGCTGGTGGCAGTGAAGGAAGGGAGGGGGGGTTGGAGTGATTTAGAGGAAGGGAGGGTATGTTACACTGAGCTGAATAGCCTAGTGCAAACAACAGGAAGCGGTGTGTGTACAGCATTTAAAGCTGCCTCATAGACTTTCAGACCTTTACAAACCTAAATATTCCATAAGTCTGTTGGTATATTGGTACCATAAACTCATGATGAGGTATTTATCAGTTTCTATATGTCAAACACACCACTTGAGAACATTTGCACCTACAAAATGAGCTCCTCCTCAGCAGGGGCGTTCATTTCAGGGGACTGTATGTCTGTCTTTCCCATTAGTGTTTCAGTTGATTGTTTTAAATGAGTGCTCAGTTTTTTTTTCTGCAAGGAATCTTCTTTGTTTCTTAAAGGGACAGTGATAAAATGAGTCTATATTCACTCTAATACAATACACTGAATTCACTGGGTTTACTGAGAAAACACCTCCCTCTCTCGCCCAGAGCTCCAGCCGTCAGAGCACCTCCAGGTAGAAAGCTCCGTCTGGCTTCCCCTCAACGTCGTCTCCAATGGCAACGCCTCCAGCAGCTCCCAGGCCGTGGGCGTGACCAAGATCGCCAAGTCGGTCATTGCCCCATTGGCCCAGCAGCATGTGTCTGTGTTTATGCTCTCCACCTACCAGACGGACTTTATCCTGGTGAGTGCCGCTGATTTATTGGTTGTTTGTTTGTTGCAGTCCACTTGGAGGTTATTTGCTATTTTATCATTTCGAGGAGTGTTTCAAATTCTTGTTTCTAGGTGATTCATCAGTATTTTATTGATATCGTGATATGAGACCAGACATTGTCTGGGATTTTAGATGTAGTTTGTCAAAATTCTCTTGTACAGTATGTGAGTACCAATAGGTAGGCCTAAACTATTGTCACAATATCAATGTTAAAGTATTCAGTCAAAAATATTGTGACATTTGAGTTTGCCCATATCTTCCAGCATTACTACACGCTCTTTAAACATAATCTTGCAATGAACCTTTTAACCTTCTGAGTGCTGCCAGGCGAAAAGAAGCCACCCTGCATTTTGCCTACTCACCATTTTAATAAGTGAGGAATTAATTCCCAGCAGTTGATTAATGACAAGTAAAAGTGTCAAGTGGACAGAAATGGACAACACTTTAACAGACATGCCTGTCAATAGTCGACATGTAAGGTGAGTTTATATGAACTGAACAATCGAGCCAGTGTTGTTGTGGCTGGAAATAATATATGCACTGAGCTTGCATGACAAGTATATTGATTTCAAACAGCTATGTGTTTCATAAGTGCCTCCCATCCATATTTATGTTCCACGTCTGTGTAGGTGAGGGAGAAAGACCTGTCTGTAGTCATCAGCACTCTGGAGGAGGAGTTCAACATCTACAGAGAGGTGGGAGGAGAGTCTGTCCCTGTGCGCTGTCAGGACTTTCACAACGGCCTGCAGAAGAACGGCAAAGAAGGTACAACCCCGAGTTTTGTTTTGGCGTGAGCTCGCTTACTTCTCTGGCATCGATCGAGCTTGTCTCAGAGAAGAAAGTGAAAAAAACCTGCAGCGCCCTCTTGAGGTTTTGTCAAACAGTTTGTCCATCACTTGGGAACTTGAAACCTAAAACAAATGGCACGATCACACATTTTAGAGCCAGGACCGTACAGCTGTTTGGTATAAATTCACCTCTTTTCCTGGCAGTCTTCTGGCATAGTGAGAGAGTCACAGAAAAAAAATTGTGTGTTTATGACAAGAGGAGCCTGGTGTCCAAAAAGACCATGTGTGCTCTACAGGGCCGCTGTTTGCAAGCTTAAACAAACATTTTATAATGCACGTTAGCTGGAAACAGTGCAAACAGGCTGGGAACGTACTAGGTGGCGAACACAAAGGGATGTTTGAATTGAATTGAATTACTGTGTCCTTTTGTGGGAAGCTCTTTTAAGTCATCCCGATGTACAGGACATTCTGTATGATATGGATCATACACGCAGCCATGCCGGAATGATTGTCCACCTTTTGCATATTTTATTGTGCTACAAAATATAATAAAAAAATCAATTGCTCATGGTCAGCGAATCAAACTGACCCTCTGTGGGATTTGTAGTTACTTAAATATAACTTGATAACTCTTCATTTTATCAGCAAGATTTAAACACAAAAGATTTAAAGTTACAGGAGAAAGGAGTGCAAGCATGAGAGAGAGAGAGGGAGGGAGAATTGCTCCAGAAGAAAGAGGAGTGCTATAATAAAGTGAAAGTAAGATTGCAGAAATGTATGAAATAGAATTAAATTCACTACAAAAATGCAACACAATACCCGCCCCGGTCGCTGTTCTTGCAAACCAACACTGTCCTTGTTGCTCCCAGCCATCCATCCCACGGTTCACCCGGTGCTGATCCCGCAGAACCAGTTCTGTGTGATGTCTCTGGACCCGGACACGCTGCCGTCTATCGCCACCACGCTGATCGACGTCCTCTTCTACTCCAGCAGGTGAGCTCCCACCTCTTCACTGTTGACGTACCTGCCTCAAACACAAGGTGTCAGCACAAGTTGCAAAAAAAGACCCACTGGCTCACAGGATCTTTGTTTGTTGAGAATGAAGCCTTGCATGGTACATTTTTCTTTAATTTGCTGTGTCATTAAACATGGCAGATACCCTTGTTGACTCATATAAATAAGTAATTTCATACTGGCAAACCATCAGATTGTGATCTGGTGGTGTTTACAATACGCAGTGACAACAGGGTGTTTCATGATTGGTTATGTATGGGTTTAATTAGTTTGACTGAAAAAATAAAAATGTTACAGTGCCACAAAAATACACTTTTGTCACACAATTCATCCATCACTTTCGAACAGAATCCTCAGAAATGGTTCAGTTACATGTTTGCAGCCTCTACGTGACATAAATGCAGCACATATTTGGCGTCAGATACAGTATGTGTCAACATGGTGATGTTTTGGCTGTTTTTTTAAAACCACTCAACGTGTTATTCTGCAGAAAAAATAGCACAAAAGACACTGTTTTCCTCAAGTTTTTTTTTTTCTGGTTTTCAACTAAAGTTGCTTGCTCAGATCTGTCAAATTTACTGTTATGGTGTGGAAACATCATGATTGACTCTAGCTGTAGCTTGTCCAAAAAAGTTGCAGAAGGTTCTTGTAGATTACCATATGTATTTCTCATTTATTTAGGTTTTGAGGAAAATGTAACAGTGATGATAGGGATGTTGGTCAGGACAGATATTCAGTCATTTCTAGGAATTTTCAACCATACTTTGGACACTGCTCTCTTTCATAGACCACGTGTAAAATATCTGAAATATTGTCATATAAATAATATGGGTGTGCAAAGTTTTAGTATTGCAATAAATTCCATGCCCTCTCTGTGAGTCAACTTCTGGTTCTCAAGACTCCTGGTTGTTTCTTCCTTTGTCCCTTGTTAGTCCAAAGGAGGGCACACAGTCGACCCCCAGCTCGGACCTGGACTGTATCAAGTTCTTCTCTTTCTCCCTCATCGATGGTTACATCTCACTGGTGATGGACACCGAGGCTCAGAGACAGTAAGGCATCTAACCAACTTACTGATTCAGTGTATATTTGGCCCCTTATAGAAAATGCTTCCACACACCCAAGTTAGATATTCCAAATTGCTGATTAGGTCCCATGATCAAATACATTTATAAAGCAGGCTTATTTGAGAAGAAGATAGATAATGTGTACAGACTGTGAGCTGCCTGGCACGTCAGAAATCTCCAGTCACCACGATGACTGGTGGCGTCATTGATGTTCAGTGGGGAATTATTTGCACACAAATTAGAAAAAGAGTGTTGGTATAGTAAGTGAACAACTTTATTTGTATAGCACATTTGATATACAAAGTAACTCAAAGTGCTATTGTCAGCACCTGTTGGATGACACTGCATGGCACCAAAGATCAGTCAATAGCAGATGATAATTTCAGTAGCATAGGCTTTACACAGATTTTGGTACTCTTTAAACCACTTAATAACTCAGAATGCATTGAACATCACAGATCGAAGATATATAATTTTTAGTGATAGTTAGCTAACCAGATACCATGGTTAGTTAGCTAATAAGCTGCAGCTGTCTAAACACAAAATCAGTCAGATGTATCAGTGGCAAAATGACTGGTTTTCAGTCGACAGAGAAATTAGTCTGAGACAACAAAGGTTTACATTTAGAAATGCCGTCAGCTGTTTACAGCCACTGGTGCTCAAGAGCTGAAAACCTCCAATATGGCCGCCAGAGGATGTGTTATGTCAACTGAAAGTCCTCTATATCTGGGGTTTTGTGGGTGGTTTGGTGTGTGTGTGTACTTCCGGTTGTGGTTTTGCACTTTGCAGCATCTCTGGGTGTTTGCAGACGTTTGAAGGTTATGCTCCTGTTTATTTCCCCTTCACCTTTGAAATGCACTTGCATATGTGTATGTACTTGCTTGCTTGGTATAAACTGGTGCTTTGTCTCTGTGCTCCAGATTCCCTGCTGATCTTCTCTTCACCAGCTCCTCTGGGGAGCTGTGGAGGATGGTGCGCATTGGGGGACAGCCTCTGGGCTTTGGTAAGGCTGCTTCTACCCTGAAAAGATCTTCTAAAGCCCTACTAACGTTTAAGCATTCATGTGTTTATTTATTTATATGTATGCTTATTTATTTAATGCTCTTACTTCACTAGGGTATCTGTGGGTGCTTTTTAAAAAGTGTGAAAAAGTCTCAAACAAAATTATCAAAATTTTAAGTACTAGAAATATATGCATGTTTTACATGTGCTTTAATAAATACAGTTGGACATCATGCCTCTACACATTTTGTCCAAGCGTACAAACGCTTATGACAAATTTTCCTTGTTTCTACAGTTAAATGTACATCCAGATGCCACTAAAATGTCTTAAAACATCAAAAAAATTACCGTCAACAACTGTTATACTGTAATCTGTAGTGTGCACTGTAATTTTGCTTCATTTCTCTTCCACTCTACCCTTGTTTGCGTAGATGAGTGCGGTATTGTTGCCCAGATATCTCAACCCTTAGCTGACAGCGACATCTCTGCGTATTACATAAGCACCTTCAGCTTCGACCATGCACTGGTGAGTGTATTATCTTCACTTCCATATTCTGGCCATCAGGGGTCACTGTTGACCATCGGTGGACCAGGGTGACGTTGTGATGTTGGCATGCAGAGTAAATTGAATGATCTGATGTGTCACTGTTTAAATTTGGGTCATGTAGCAAAAACATCCATAGACAACTCAAGCCAATGAGAAATTTGCTAAATATGCTCAAATCCTGCAGGATATTACACACATTACCTGAGCTGTTTTGGCAGAGGATGGATGACTAAAGCTTGCAGGTCCAGTTTCTCCATGTGAGAGTCAGCTGTAGACAGATTAAAGAAAAAAAAAAAAAACTAGTAGCCTACTTCCTTCTGCATTTGTAAGTCATTTCAGGAATGTGTGGCAGGTGCATTTATGGGCTTAAAAGTTTTTGAAATGGCTTTTAAGATACTTGATATTTTCTTTTTAAATTACAATACAGCAATATAATGGTCTTTCCAGTTCAGATTAGTGTTCCAGGGTAGTCTGTGTGGCAGCCATTGTTGTGTGTACCATTCTTGTCCATTAAAATTCTGTGGTAGGACGACTGACGCAATAGATGTCAGAAAACCTTCATCCTAGCATTGATACTTCACTTCCTGAGGGAAAACCCTGTAACGCATATTTGAGTTGATACAACAAGCAGCAGTTTTAAACTGAATGACTTCACTGTCTGTACTCTCTTCACATGACAAGATCATCAGTAAAATATGAGGCCTCCGCGATATCTAACAGCCAAACCCCACTGTGGGAATGACTTTGCTTAAACCTGCAGCCGCTCCCTCAAACTCGTTGCCTCTAAATGTGTCAGCTAGTGCAGTGGTCCAGAGTACTGCTAGTTTTCTGTTCTACCAGCTAGTCAATTGCATTGACCTGGTATCCCAGGTATAAAAACAGAGACCTCAGCAGACCTCAGTGCTCAGAATGGATGAGGTTGGACATATTATTCCTTCTACCAATGAGCACATAAAGCTTGATAGCAATGTCTGCCTCCTTCCTCCAGGCAGCACCTCTCCTGTCATTGCCTGGATAGCTAGACAAAGAGTGGTCCTACAGCTTGAAAAACACCACTGTAATCAATTTCTCCTCAAAAGGTCTGCTCGGGCAGCTAATGGTAATACCTCCTGGTAATAAAAAAGTGAGTGAAAGCTGGTAGAAGTATTGCACAATCAGCTTCATCTTCGTATTTGTCCTCTCATTATTCATCCTCTTTAGGCAAACAGATTGCTCGTGGAGTGGCGAGCACAGCGTGCATTTGCATAACATTAACTGAATTTCAGCTTTTGTTCCACTCTTTTCAACACATTGCATGCTTGGTGTGCACTGCAGGCTGTCCCAGCATGCACTGCTCAGTGAATTGCTCACTTCTTTTAGAAAACAAATGGAAGAGGAAGTGCACTTTGCAGAACACATTTGGCAGGGCTTACCCACCATTCTGACTAATGTCATGTCTTACTCTAGCCTGGCTGACAACAAGGTGCTGTCCCTGCTTACTCTGGACAGGCTCCATTCATTTGGCAGTATTTGCAGTATTTCTGAGGATTGCTTTTGACTGGCTCTCATGTTTGAATTTGCAGTGCCCTTCACCTGCCAGTCAAATGAATATGCATTACCCCTGAACCTGCTTCGCCAACAGCTACAGTCGTGATTGTGATCTGTTAGTTTCAAATTGGTGATATGTAACCAGCATCAGATCTCACACACACAGTCCCTTCATTATCTGTGTAAGAAGGCGATGAGTTAAAAAGAGCCTCGCCAGACTTTAGAGAGTCTGGTGTCAGCCAGGCTAGTCTTACCCCAAAACATGCCAGTCCTGAGTGAATTTCACTTAGAAAGACCTCAGAAAGTCACTGAAAGTCATTGAAGTTCCAAAGGAATGTAGGAGCGCTGTTTCCAACTACTGTAAGATAAATGTGCATAAATAAAAACAAATGAATTGTAAAACTGGGTTACAAATATACCTGACTTCACTTAATCCAATGCCAAAGAGCATCATCAACCATGATTTAACACAATATACTTGGCAGTAGTGTTCTCTGTATTTATTTTTTATACTTAAAGCTGTTTTCTTTCGTATGTAATTCATCAGTGAAGTCAGTGCTATCATAGGACCGCTATACAGCCAGCGAAACATCTATAACCTGCTACTGCTCAAGTTTCTGCTCCACCATCCGTATTCAAATTTACTCCAGAGCCAATGAGGTACAACAACCAACAATACTTATTAAGAATGATTACTACTGTTCATATGATGCCGGCTTTGAACAGTTCCTGTGTAATTGTAATGCCAATGTCCTAATTTTGGTTTCTCATTTACTCAGCAAAATTTATCTGTCTGTCTGTCAACCGCTCGTGTTATCTTGATCTTATTTAGAAAAGTATCTGGGTCATTTTTTTCCCCTGCCTCTACCCAGAAAGGTTGTGGTTATTAAATGAATCACTGGAGCAAAAATTGCACTCTTTTGCCATGCGTGTGAGTGTGTGTAGGAAGAGAATGTCACATCACAAGAAGTCAGTCATGCATGGGATCAAGACGGCTTCTTGATTCCCATGTTCAGATTATCATGATTTTATCATGATTTTTTCACTGGTAATGCAGACTGTTTTCAGCTGACGCTGTCAGTTTAGGTTGCACCAGGTAAACTCTAATGTGATACAACAGCCAGTACCTAGATATTGTTGGTTAAGTAATAATCTGTGGTATAAAAATACATTTCCATTTGGCCAAGTGATAAGATTCAACCTAAAGCTTTGGTATACTGTTAAACATCCAGTGTCAAGTAGGTCCTTCCTGGGAAAAATCCCTTGATGCACAGGAAGTGTTATGTTTCACATCGCCGTTTGTTTTGTTTTGTTTTTGTTATTTTGTCTGTTCTCAAAGAAAAGCAAAGCAAACATTAACAGAAAATAAAAAGATGTCACAGGGCTGTATGAACACAGTTTGATCGACAAGTGATCTATGAGAAGTGCAGTGCAGAAACACCACAGCAGTGACCACTTAGTACCACAGATGTCGCCAAAATTGCATAAACAAAAATCCCACCCTCAGTGCAGCCTGAGAGACAGGAGTGACCTCTTGCATGATTCTGGGAGATCTGCTTAAAAGATCAGATTTTATGTGATTACATCACCACATGTATACGCTTGCCCTGAAAATGGCTGTTGTGCGTTTCCTGTGGGTGTCTTTATTTAAATCTCGTGTCTTTATAATCTCCCTCTCCATCTCAGAGCGTCACCAGAAGCTTCTAGCGAGACAGAGTCAGGCAACTTCACTGAACACTGAGTAGAAGTGAACTATTGAATCATAAAAGTGAATCTTCTGATATCCTAGATGAATTTGGCAGTTGTTTTTACACTTCTTTGTTTTTCAGTCAACTGCCTGAATGAAAACTTAATTTCTGAGTAAAGATTAACTCACTTGCCTAGCTCAGCCTTTAGTGGAGCACAACATAAAATACTGAGCATCTTAGTCTTAATAAAACATGAAGGTCTTTCTGCCCTTTAAATACTAATGGGATGGCAGTTTTTGCATCATACAGTCTTAATAATAGCTGATGATGCTGAGATTTTCCTAAAAGAGCAGTTGCGTGGTGAAAGTGGCCTCCCATTTATGAGAAATGATTTGCACCTCAGCTGCCTACAGCAGTTTACAAATGCATTCACAGAGTGGATGATTTGTGTGACTTTCTGTCTTACGGCACTCAAAGTTCAATAGTTTTTTGGTGGGCCAAAGTCTTTTCTCTATGTAGGCGAGATGGAAAGCCTTTTGAAACAACTAGACTGTCTCAATATGAGTGAGTAGTTCCCACCTGTTCAGTGTCATGAGAAACTCAGGTGAATAAAGATGTCTTGTTTCTTAGGTTAATCCAAGATTATGCAAATCAATGCACAACTCCCAAGTTTTTCTCATCCCTTATTCTGTAGTGGTGGAGTTTGCTAATGGGTAATTTAATGTTTGAGTCTGTTTTTTTTTTTTTCATCTTAATTTGATCTGTAGGCAAATGTGTATTCATGGGTCACTGAAGTTCCTTTCATTTTGTTACAGTAAAGCATGATTTTGATGAAAAAAAAACAGCACAGTAAAAACTTCAAAAGAGGAACCATTAAAAAGATGGAAGTCAGTCATGTATCGCCTGATGATCACAAACTTAACAGGCCAGACAACCACGTCAACAAAAACATGGAAAAAAGTGTGCATGTGTATGATGGGAGGCCACTGGCTGGCTCATATTTCAGTGAATTAGTCAGATCTATTTTGTCTTCATCAAAGTGTACAGGAATTTACTGGAAGTTGCTACATGTGGTACAGAGGATGTGGTTTTGTTTTTGGGAGTAGGTTTATTTGGAACAGTGATAGTTTCACATTTGGTAATCAGTTATCACTCGGATATAGCCTGTTTGTAATAGCCTGCATATTTTGGTCTTGTACTGTGTGTGTTTCATAGTTTGCCTGCACAAACAGGTGCACAGCACTTAACAGTCAGGTTGAATTACTAAATGCAAAATGCTGCTCCTATCGAACAGAAATAGTTTTAATGCTGCACTGGGAAACTTTTGTGCAGGTAGTGACGGATTACTGTTTGAAATTTGGAAAGTTTGAAGGACTTTGTTACTGAGAAATCATGTAATGTGACGTCAGTAAATTTAACACTCCCCACACTTAAACTTCTGCTTGGTGGCTGGTGATGATGTAAAGGGAAATCTGCAAGGTGTCAAAGAAGGGGGCTGAGACATCCTTCTCTATTGCTGTCCTCTTTGTTATTTAAACTGACTATAAACATCGTCTAGTGCAGCTTTAAATACTGGTTCATCAATACTTTGTACCTGTGGGGTTAGTGATTTGTACAGGTGTGAATATCAGCAGGTGAAACTGATAGTTGTATACATGTCTTGGGAAAGAGAACGATATCTGAAGCAGCAAGCATTGTCTCACATACGATGATATCTGTGTATCTGTCATTTGTCATCCCAGGTGATATCTCAGGCACCACTGTTTGGATTTTTGAACAAACTTGGTGACGCATCGTCACACTGTTTTATCGTTTTAAGTCATTAGGACGATTGGCCCGATGACTGTACTACAGTTAAAGGTCAACATCAGTTTTGCTGTCGTTGCAGATTCCACTGATTGGCCTAATGAGGATGTTATAATTAAAAATTACATTTCTGACTCAGATTTGACATTTCAGATACCAGTGGTCCGATTTCAAATGAAACTTGGTAGGATGATGTATTTTGGCACTTGGGCTGTCCAATGCTCAGCTCTCTTCTGCTCTTTTCCAGGTCCCAGAGGAGGACATAGTGAGTGTGACAGACATGCTCAAACATCAGAGGAAGGAACCGGCGCCCACTTGAATTTTGAAATCCCGTCAGAGCTGGATGGATCCCTGGCTC